>JBDJHY010271769.1:0-10339 GCA_039654485.1 Withania somnifera
CTACTCGAAATGCATTTGGAGTCCAATTTATGGAAACAAGCTAGGCACGCATTCCTGAAATGATATTCCAAACTCAAGTGTATTGTCGAAGTAAGGATACGAGATCATTTTGTAAAATATTGACCATGTCAACCTTTAGGCATAAAATATTTAAAAATCCATCCAATACCTCAAAAGTACAATGACAACTCTGGTAAGCTAACAAACACTCTCACTAGCCTAAAATCACCATTCCAGAGCTGATGGAAGTGTTAGAATTCCATTCCAACACTCTGAAAACCAAAAGACTACCCAATATCTAAATTTGGTCTTAACTAAACTAAAAAAGCTATAATTTAGCATAAACTCAAAAAAACCTCGAAGTACGAACTTACAGTCCATCTAGACTTTATTTGGTATTTCAAAGATAACGAAACTATCAGAATTTTCTTCAAAAATCGTCATGAAGAAAAGTTGACTAAAATCAATTAGTACTTAATTTTGGGCTCTAAAATAGGCAAAGTGAGAAAAATCTTAACCGAGCTGCTAAGGTAACCAGACTACCAGTTCCAGCAAGTCATAAATGACATAAGGCAGCTACTTGAAAGCTCTAGAATACTAAATGTCGCGTAAATCACATAAATGACCATAAGGGTCATTACACGGTGAATGAGGTCAGTGATAGCTAATAGGTGTTCGATAGCTCCTAGTTGCTAGCCTAGTGGTGAGTCCTCATCTCTTGAGGACTTGGATTTATGGAGTTATCTTTCAGATCACTTATGGTTACTTTGAGTTATAGTTTTCAGTGTTAGCTGGGGCTTGTCCCAGCAACTCGTCAAATATGGTTTAGGGGTTTTTCGACATATGAGTTAGTATTCAACTTATGTATTTTGTGTCCTTTGACATGACATTTGATATTTTTAGTATTTCCTTCCATTCGGTATATCATAGTTATTTTATGCTTCCACACAACTTTATATCATAATTTGTATATAATGTATGAATCAAGGGTTAGCTCAGAGTCATGCGTGATTCCTGAGTATTGTGTTTCATCCAAAGTGTAGGCTCGAGGGGTGACACCTCCACCTATTTCTCCTCTTCTACCACCACCTCTTCCTCCTCTATCACCATCATCATCTCCTTATCTTACTCCACCACCATCACCTCTTTTTTTCCTCCACTATCACCACTCCATCTCTTCCTCCACCATAATCACCTCCTACACTTCCTCTTTCTCCACCATCACCACCACTATCTTCTCCTTTGACATTATCACCAGCACCACTATCTCATCCTTCATCACAACTATTATTTTCTTCGTCAAATTCTCCTCCATCATATTTTCTTTCAAATAATTAATTAAGCAAATCGTGAAGTTGCTACAATAACATGATAGTTATTTGAAACATCTATGATAGTTGTTGCATCAATTACAATAGTTGTTGTAGCAATTATGGTAGTTGCTTCAGAAATTACAGTTGTTGTTGCAATAATGATCATAGTTGCTTCAGCAACGGCAACAACTACTACAGTTGTTACAGCAATTATCGTGGTTGTTGAAGCAATTATAATAGTTGCTTGATTTTATGTAAGATTTATTCCAATGACTTTTAAAAGTCAAATAAAATATTTCTTTTCAAAATTCTCAAAAATAAAACAAAAAAGTGAGTAAAAATAAAAAAAATTAAAAAAAGAAGAAGAAAAAAATGTGATAAAAAGGATGAATATGTTAATGTCGTCGGCATAGTGAAATAACTAAGAAGAAATCTGGAGAGATCTAGAGGAAGAAAGAAAAAGTTAGAAATTTGAAAAGATAATGAAAAGACGAAATTTCCCATAGGAGGGAAGCCTTTTTTATGTTTTTTGAAACTCTAATTTGTACCCATTTTCTAATTATTTTAAAGAGATTCAATTTTAATTTAATGATATTTAATCAAATCAATATCACAAATTTTAATTTGAAGACTTATTTGTCACTTCCTACTCAATTCTCTCTATTAGCATAAATTATACTACAACAACCTTGAACTGATTGAAGACTTTTCACTTTTAATTAGAAATTTTAAACTTTAGCTTTCGGAATAAAAAACTTTTTGGTAAACATCTTTCTTCCCTTAATCATGAGTTTACCTAATATAAATCCAGATTAATTGCTTCAATAATAATTAATTTGTTTTAAGATAATATAAATATTAGAATTCACTCCCTCCGTTTTATATTATTTTGTTCTTCTTTCGCTTGGTGCATTTTCTTAAGAAATTTTTAATTAGAAGTGTATTTACTAAATTAATCTTATTGATAATATTTTGACTAGTATTACTACTTTATGTAGCTATTTAATACTAAGAATATAAAATAATAATCACTTGATTTGCTAAAATAAATAAATAAAGTAAAATAAAATATTTATTTTAATATATAGGCCAAGTGAAATAGTGGTTATTTTATGATTTATCATCCTCATACGTGATTTTAAATAACAGAATATGAATTTTGCATGATTTTCACATAGTCTTGTAACTCTTCAATGCATGAAAAGAAATTTAGTTATTACTTAGTTTGAGATAGAAATGAATTGTTAACTTTAGATATTCATTGAAAAATCATAGCATTTATTTTAGAATGATTCATAAAATATTATGATATAGAGCTCCGGCTCACAATGTGTAAGCCCAATCAGATATGATGCCCAAACAACCATCAATGACCAAAAGTAGATTGAAAATCTAGTTATTTCCTAATTATGACTACGTATGAGCATTAATAGCATAATTTTGGGAGGATTATTAAGCATCAAGTGAACACGGGCTCTAGATTCCCAGTTCTATACCTATATTTCCAGCATAAGTTTTGCCTAGATGGTCTTTATGAGGATCCTTAATTTGACGCTCTAACTATGGAAGGTCAGAGTAACCTCTTTTTAGTGTAAGGTGTAGCACGATGAACTCCATGTTATCTCATGGCATAATTTATGTTGGTTAAAAAAAACTCTCACTATATGATTTATGATTTAGAAACCTCACAAATGTATTAACCCAACATCTTAAAGCTTATTTATGAACAACATGCTCAGTATATTTTTACAAAATGGGTTCTGAGGAGGTAGAGTGTATGCAGTCCATACCGCTACCTAAGAGTCATGTAGAGAGGCATGATACTTCAAAGTATAGTGATGAATTCTTATCTTCAGTTTACATTCATAGTTTTGGTTCATTACACTTTTTTTTTTAGATTTATGCCCATTTTATATTGTTACTTCATTTTTTGTGATTAATTATGCCTTTCAGTTACTATCTGTATTTAAGATTTTGCATTGCCTACATATTCAGTACCTAAAACATATTGACTATATATTTTGTGTTCTATTATATTTAATGAAGAGCAAAGCATTCCTCCGCATATTAGTGGTTAACTTAGACTTTTCTCTCTTCACAGATTGATGAGTCCTCAAAGCTTCTAGGACTGGATTAGTTCTTCTATTTTTGCTCTTGGTTTAGTTTCATTTTTGAAGTTAGATGGGGTTCATCCTAGCAACTCTTCAATATTAATAGAGGCTTTAGACACCAATTGATATGTTATTTTCTCTAGTGTTTGAGTCTATCAAACACACAACTCAGTTTACTTTTAAATATATTTGGCTTTTGTTTATCAGTATCTATTCTGCCTTATTCTCCTTTCGTTCAGTCTTGTAGAAGTGTTAGTCATGTGTATGGTCCAAAGATGTAAACTCGGGATGTGATACTAACTTTTTACCCTTTTTAGTAGTTTAGAAAAAATACAATTTAGGTATAAGAAATAGATAGTAACATAAGTTGAATAACGAGAAATTATAAGAATATTAGTATAATCACTAGTATGGAAGGGAGTGAGATAAGGCTAAGTAACTTATTAGACTTCTATCTTAATTTGTATCCTTTTATCTAAGATCTTGTCGTAGGTAAGCTGAAGTTATGTCATTTCTTATCTAATCATCTCTCTCAAATACTCTTTTGACTTGTCTCTATCTCTTTTAAACTATCCATATCCAACTTCTCACACATAAAATCCGACTAAGGCATCTATGCATCTCCTGTACACATGTCAAAACTATCTCAATATTGATTTCATTATCTTGTGCTCGACAAATTTACTCCTACATTGACAACTCCTATATTGTCCCTAATATATTTATTTTTAATCTTTCCTTTCCTAGTAAGCATAGACTTTTATCTCAGCATCCTCATTTATACAACTTTGACTTTTTTAATGTGAAACTTTTTTACCGACCATCTCATTGCCCCTTATACAACATAGTCGGTCTAACCACCTTGTAGAATTTCCTTTAAGTTTTTGGAACCTCCTTATTACACAAAACTCCAGATGCGAGCCTCTATTTTATTCACCCTACATCAATACTTCCACTATCTTAGACAATGACCCCAAGATACTTGATACTTTCTCTCTTTTGGATGATACGGATATCAAACCTTATGTTTACGTCAACCTCATGCATTTTTTTATTGAACATTCACTCCAAATATTCTATTTGCACTTGCTCAATCTGTATTTTGAACCTTTTAAAATATATATTTAGATCTTCAACTTAGTGTTGACTACAAATATCATTAATAGAAAATATATCTTGAGCAAAACAAAAGAAAAATAAAATTATCTTATTTTTCTTCAAAAAAATCCTACAAGCATACCAGACCCACAAACATATAGTCCTCCACATCTTTTCCAATCAAACCAACTACACTCAAAATCTAATTAAAATATTCACCTTATTCTTCCTCCCTTTTCTTCTTTTTGTACTTTTGTAATCCACTTCTAGCTGGAGAAGGATCGCCCCTGAGTTAAAGACACCTCAATCATATGAGATTAATATATTATAAATTATGACTAGCTTAACCTTTTGTCACGACCCAAAAACAGTCATGATGGAACCTATCTCAATCCTCCATAATAGGTAAGCTAAAATCTAAAATATAAAGCAATATAAATGCAAAAGATATAAAGTATTTAAGAGAGAAGACAGAATGAAAGACATCCAGTATTAAACACTCCCAAAACTTGATTATCACGAGTACAAGTCTCTAAGTTCAAATACAATGTCACAACCAAACAGTTGAAAATCAACAAAAATTAAAAAGAAAGATAGGACTAAAGCACTATCGTACAGGTAAGCAACTATCTCTAAAATCTCCAGAAAGTCTTAAACTCAACTAATAAAATATGGCAAATAGATCTTGGCCTTGAACCTGCAAAAAAATATGCAGAATATCATGAGTGAATACAAAATCTATGTGTACTCAAAAGCGCTCTTGGTTGATCCTAAAATAAAGCGAGGACGAGAAACTTTGACTCCACCAAACCCTCAAATAACTACTCTGCACTTAGGCAATTATCAAACAAATAATATGATATAGATACACTGGCAATCAAATAACAAGTACAGAAATAACTCAAATAACCTTTTAATGAACCAAATGATTGTCAAACAAGTACCCAAATTCATATACTTCAAGTGAAATTAGATCATCACCTCAGCAAGTGTACATTGTCATAATAAAGAGCTTAGCAGGGTACAACATCTCAAAACATCTCACCCAACAGTCAATATCATCAAGGAAGACAATAAATTAACAAATGCACCATGTCAATACAATGTAATATACAGTTAAAATGATGTATGTCTATCTTATCCGTACACACAGCTGCCTATCTGCGCACACCTATTTGAATTGACGTTCATATACCATCTAGAATCATTTCCCATCAGAATACAATCAAATATCAGTGTCCAGAATCATTTTCCTTTAGGTCTTATCATAAAGTATCACTATTTTCTTGCCTTTCTTTTTTTTTCTTTCCTTTCATATCACAGTTCGTCACTTATTTCAAAAGCCTCATTTCAAATTTACTGTTTCAGATATCATTAAGTAAGCATGTTGTCATATTAAATTTATGGAAATGGAAATTTCAAACCAAATCCAACATTGGCCCTCATACGAGAAATCATAAGTGAAATGTTATCTCAATTCAATAAAGCTCCTTCTCGGGAAAATCACAAGTATAGCATTATGAAAAGTCAAATAACACCCTATCCAGCATCACAAGAAAGGTATCATCTCAATTCAAATAATTCCCCCATATAGCCATCAGAAATAAATAAGCAATCCTCAATTCATGATAACCAAGTAATGAAAATGTTTCAACAAATAATTCTTTTTATTTTAGTCCATCATGCTAGACACTAGTACCCGGTGAATACTTATCAACTCAACTATATGGCCATTCAAAAGATCCTCATTACTTTTAACTACACACAACTACCACATAAACACTTTGTAAAAGAATCATTAAACCTCAACTTACCTTAATTAAAAGTCAAATCAATCAAACTATTGTGTTTCCATTTTGTAAAGTCTCCAAATGATCCCAATCTGGTAAATACAAAATACGCATAAAAAAATAAAGCTAATAACATACATATTTCTACACCTTAAAATTGATACAAAAAGTCAACTCAAAAATCGACCCCGAGACCACAAGGATAAAACTGAAATTTATCTCAAAAACATGTTACCCATAACTTAGGGAGTTCAAATAAAAATTCCATTAAAATTTAAGTTAAAATCATCTTGAAGTCATCAAAATACCATTTCAAAGCTTAGATTAAAAATCCCAAAAATTGATTTTGATAAATCAAGATTTGAGGATGAAATCATGAAATAATTATTGAGAAATGGTGAAATATTGATTTAAAAGATTACCCACTATTTAGACCTCGAAATATACCTTTACAAAATCTCAAAATCGAGTTCTTAGGCTTCAAAAATGGAGTTATGGTATTTTGACTCGAAGTGAGAAGTTATAAACTTCCTAGGTGAAGTCCTTTTCGCAAATGTAGCAAGAGCTTCTCGGTTGCAAAATACCAAACCCGACATGAAACCAGGTTGTTCTTCGCAAACGCGGCGAGAGGACTGCTAATTCCTTTCAATCAATCCTCGTAAACACAAGACTAACCCTTTAGTGCACCATAAGAACAACTGACAGCAGTAAGGAACAAAACAAGGTCTTCCAAAAGACCCTCGAAATTCGTTTAGAGTCCCGTAAACACAAACTACATATTCACATAGACTTATTATGAAGTTTCTAACTCAATAAAACTATTAAATTAAGGATATGGGATCTTCTTGATCTGATATCTTCCATGGATAAATTCTAAACTTAGTTTCTAACAAAAGATCAAAATTCTCCCAAAACTCTCAAAAATAATTTGATCTATCCCCTAGACCAAAAATCACCTCCCGAAACCACGAAATTGACTAATTCCAAATTTAAGTACCCTAACTTTAAATGCTGACCCAAGTCTTTTAAACTTCCAAATCATCTCATCTAAAGGCATAAACACACAATGAGATCCCTAAAACTCAAACTAAATATCTTTTTAGAGAAAGATCCACACTTTGAAGTTCATAAAACTGATGAAATTCCTTTTCGAGCCTTAAAACTCTAAAAATTGACTAGAGTCAATCATTCCAACCTTAAATCCTTTCAAATCCAAAAATCTCAAAATATCAAACCCCCTGCTCCAATTTCCCAGACCAACCACACTAACGGACCAAATACACTAAAAACCAACTATTAAAAAGCATAAAATAGTATTTTCTTTTTTATGAAAATAAAAAATGACTTGGAGGATCACTACATCATTCACTACTAAAAATTATGTTCATTCTTGAGCATAACAAAGGAATCAAGCATTGAATCTTTCGAGAGCCTGAGGATGTACCTTTCATAGTCGGTCTCTTTTCTTCAACTCAATTCATTGTAGGAAATACTCCCAAGATACACTGCAAAAAATAGAGCTATTGAACCAAATATTAGAATATGACATCAAAAAGTACTACCAAGAAACCAAAGTTGTACCACAAATCAAAATTGAACCAAGATCTTCTAAACCACAAGACAATCTTCAGATTGAATTTTTTTCATCGTCACAACCTGAAACCCTAGGCAAATGCCTACCAAAATTTCACATAAAGACAAAGTATTTTACCCTTGAACTAAGAGGTACAAACCACCACTAACCAATTAACCCTCACATGTCTGAAACTTTCTCCACAGATGATACTTTGCCATTCGCCAACTAGTCATAGATCCATCCTTTAGCACAAACCTTCCATAGTTCTGAATTGCAATAGCTCGATTCTGAATCAACTCATACTCATAAAACAAGACCATAAATAAATCTAAGAAAATCCCAACTAATATAGTTTCCAATACTCAATATTGAGAAGATGAACCAACCAACCGGTAAATGATATCTTCTAACATACAAAACCATGATAAATCTTTTGGGATGTTTGAAAGATGGAATAGATATACCATACAAAATACCACTACTCGGACGTAAATAATGGATGACTACTTCGCATAACAAGACCAAAATAAAAGAGTAACTTAGATGGACCACCGAATGAACTAAAACATCAAAATCAACTCATTTATGATATGACTTTATCACTGAGACCATAACGATGGATCCTCACTATAGTTCAAATATGAGAACCTTCTAAATCATATCCAACTAGAAGAACCTTACAATCTAGATATATGATGCTATGCTGAATTCCCAAAATCTCTTTTGAATTCCATACACACAACTCATTGCACTTCCAAACCTCTTGAGCCTCACACTATTGTACTAATATCTGAACCATTAACTCTCATGGATTCCTAAACATCGATTCTCATAAAGCGATATGTCAAAATCTGATTGTCTGAGGTTAAAAGTAATTATTTTACCTGAAACTCATAAAACTATCATTACAATAGGACCCAAGGCTTGAAATATATATTACTACCCCTCTATCGTGATATTCAAACAGGAGATACACTAAATGTTATGATACCAGCAAGATCCCTCAATGAATGTTATGAGGGGAAAATCCTCATATTGTGGTACAACATACCATTCCCAACACCAAACCACAAGTAGGGTGGTTCCCTCGTAAATCTCTCATCATACCCAAGACACCTGCTAATACTCTATCCTTTCCGTACCTCATATAAAACCAAGCAAACTCAAGAAATGATATAGGAGTCCCATAAAACTTTGTCTTTCCAAGGCGAGGTCAGAAAATAAGGAAATGAAAACTATTTGAGATCCTTGTGATCTTGGGAGCCCACAAAAAATCATTGTACCAATGAAATGTTGCATCCCCGGAGGTAGTTTCTCTAAAAAAAATAAAGTAAATGAAGAACTTTCTACGATACATCAATAGTATTAAAGTACCATGTACAACACTGAGTTAAAGTCCTCATATAAATCCCATGATCCTTGTCACTACCAACAATAATCGAAATTCTACGAACAGAGTCGATGGAAAAGAAAACCCAAGTGCAGTTTGGACTATTAGCCTAAACTCTACATATAGTCAAGGATAAACCAAGATACATAAAAACAATCCATATATAACCTACTGAATATTGAGAGTCATTGTAGTGATACCCTTAACCCCATACAGCAAAATATAATAACTAAAACTGTAACCATTTTTTGAGGCACAAAAGTATACTAAAGTTGATTTGACCATTAGTCCACACATGATAAAGGAAATCCAACTCCAATAGTGACCTTACTCGGCTATGAATAATAATCATATCCTAATAGCTCACTTTTTTCTAGATAAGAAGAAGGTCAATTCACGTCCCGTCATATATCAAATAAACTATACCAATAAGAATCGAGAATATTCAATCACTACCCCTCAATGAGACTATATCACAGGATTGGTACACCCGATCCGCCACATGAAATCACCCATCAGGTAGTAACACAACTGGACACCAAAGAACATTAACTATCACATCAAGTTGTGTGTGGAGTATACTAATACATAAGTGAAAGAAGAAAAAGGTCAACCAATAACAAAGTAGGTCATGACACACTTAAGAAATATTGAACACTGTAAGGAACGACCTAGACAACTTGTGCTTTGCTCTCATCAAGACAACTCAAAACCCATAAAATACAGTAGAAATCTAGAAATACCCAGAATTAGTGTCAATCTCAATCATACTTAATCATAAATAGCCTTGTCCGCTCATCACGTCTCATCAAGGTAATTTAGAGGATCGATTTAATCAATCCACCATTATGAGTCAACTATACATATGGTGAACAAATGTAACCTAGAAGGAAGACCCATAAAGCATAGACAAACTCTAGGAAGTACATAGATATAGTCTAGCATGCTGAAACATCCTTGACCAATTAAAGATGAAGTAAATCAAAATCACACTGAAATCATAAATGTAACAACCACAATGGATGCCTTTGACTCAAATCTATGAAAATACGTATAATTTC
>JBDJHY010271789.1:0-10339 GCA_039654485.1 Withania somnifera
TCCTGTTATGTGCTTAGCTAGCATTATCTGTCTGTGTGACCAGTGGTTGGCTCTTAAAATGCTAGTTTCTCTGATTGTCCTATATGCTTCCGTGACTAATATTCTTGTATTCTGTTATTTACTGCTTATTATTGTTATGTGCTCAGTGGGTCCTCAAAACCTACTGAGTACAGGTTGCTTCAGCAGCTTGTACTCATACTACACATGCACTTGTACAGATCCGAGTACAGGTCCTCGATCATGATTTAGCTCGCTGATCGTTCGTTTATCCTCAAATCAGAGTTTTACGGTGAGCTTGGCATGCAACTTGATCCTGTTTCTCTTCAGCTCTATATTTTGATCATCTCCATTGTACTTTCGAAGACCTTTGGATATTGTATATTTTCCATCCTTGTTGTTCTATACTAGTGGTTCGTTTGACATTGACATCTGGCCTTTGGTGTATTCTGCAATTCTTTACTCTTATACTATTTCTTTTCATATTCTTCTGTATTAATGGTTGTAGTCCTCTACTTCAGCTACGAACTGCGAGGTTTGGTTCTCTTACTAGTGGTATAGTAGGTGTCATCATGATTCGAGAATTTGGGTCGTGACAATTAGTTGGCTCAGATAGTGGTTGCACAGGATAATCAATATTTTATAGATTTAGTGGTAAAACAAATAACTCTTGATGTTGGGGTAGTGACAGTAAGGGAATTGCTGAGGATGAACCGGTTGGATATTCACAGTTTAAAGGATAAAGAAGATCCTGAGAACTTCATTGATGAGGTTTGTCATATTAGGACATTTTGAGAGTTATTGATATAGACTAGGTTAACTTGGAAGCATATAAGATGAAAAAAAATCTAGGTCTTGGAGTGATTTATGGATAAAGATTAGAGTAATGGTGTAGCTCCTCCTACATAGGGTGAGTTCGATAAGGCATTATTGGGTTGGTTCTTTCCATAAGAAAAGAGACAGGAGTGGAAAAAGGATTTCTATGTTTGGAGTAGGTCTCTATGTCTATGGATAAATATGGTATGAAGTTCACTAAGCTTTTGAGGTATGCTCCATAAACTGTTAATGATATGCACAATGGGATAGACAGGTTCTTTTCTAACCATTTCCCTAAGTTGATTTGGAAAGAAGGGCATTAGTAGATTGATTATTCACCTTGTGAAGATTGAGAAGGACAAATCCAAGTGGTGAGAGAATCATCATAGTAAGAAGTCCATGACTGGCTAATTTGAGTTTAACATCGTAAGTCTTGTGGTTGTTTCATGTAGCAGTAATAAAACAGTTCTAAGGGCAATCCCATTTATCTTTCACTACTCTTTTGAAGAACCTAAGGCCTCCAAAGAGTCATTAGACTAGTTCATCTAGGTCACCTTCTTAGAGTAGTCTCCTATGTGTCAAAATATCATATGGCCTAGTTGGGTTAGTTTAGAGTTTTTCAGAATGGGTGTTTTGGGAATGGCCAGGTTGGTCACGATATTTGAGAGTGGCCTTTTACGAGTTTCTTTAGGTGTGACAATCCAAGAAATAGGTAAATAAACTTTCCTTTGGGTAGGTAATATAGTGATTAGGGTTAGTATAATGTTCCACTATAAGCATGACCAACTAAGCAAGGCACTTTTTTGACAAACAACAAAGGCTACCTCAAAAACTTCTTGTAAGCTTTGGGATCTAGATATGATTAGGAAAAGTCATCTGATGTTCTGAAAATTATGTTATCGATGTATGATGTTTATGTGTATTAATCTGTGTTAGACCATAAAGTTACCCTATCCTTTTTCTCCTTATTTTTTGTTGCTGGATAGGTTAGAGTCAACCATGTGGTGAGAGAGTCATCATAGTAAGAAGTCCATGACTGGCCAATCTGAGTTTAGCCATCGTAAGTCTTGTGGATGCTTCAGGTAGCAGCAGTAGAATAGTTCTGAGGGACAATCCCATTTATCTTTCACTACTCCTTCAAAGAACTTCAGGCCTCCAAAGAGTCATTAGAATAGTCCATCTAGGTCACCTTCTTAGACCAGTGCTCCTATGTGTCAAAATGTCGTACGACCTAGTCAAGTTAGTTTAGAGTTTGTCGAAATGGGTGTTTTGGGTATGGACAGGTTGGTCACGATATTTGAGAGTGTCTTTTTAGGTGTTTCTTTAGGTGTGACAATCCAAGAAATAGTAAAACAACTTTCCTTTGGGTAGATAATATGATGGTTAATCTTCCACTAGCAGCATGACTAACTCAGAAAGACACTTCTTTGAGAAACAACAGCGGCTACCACAAAAATTTCTTGTAAGCTTTGGGATCTAAATATGGTTAGGAAAAGTCATCTGTTATCAGTGTATGATGTTTATGTTTATTCTGTGTTAGACCATAAAGTTACCCTCTCCTTTTTCTCTTTATTTGTTGTTGGATAGGTTAGAGTCATCCATGAGCATTTATCGGAGTTTTTCTTTGTGTATACACATGTTGGTGATTCCATTATAGTTGTTTATTTTGGGTAAGGTTGTTCCTATGTATTTTCTAAAGTTAAACATGGTGGACTTTGATGTTATTATTGGCATGGATTAGAAAACTGTGTCACAAAGAATAGGGCTTATTTTATGGCCCACTATATGTTATTTAAATAATATTAATGGATCAACTATCAAAGATGAGGTACATACATTGGAAAGGTATGATGGCCCCTCCACATGGGGTAATATGCTAACATAATTGCTAAGGCACAGGCTATATTAGTTATAGAAACTCCCGAGTAAAGTCGAGCATCAATGTGAAGTAAAAATAGAGAAAGACGATTTTTAACTCAAATATATATTTTATTTTTTAATAATTACTTAGTCTATATAATTCTATTGATTTTATATTATACTCTTGAAATGTGAGCTTTTGAACTAATATTTTCAAAACTATCATATTATTGCATTACTAATGTTAAGAGTTGAAGTTGACCTTGTTTGAAATTTTTTATGCATTACATAGCCATTATATTTCTAATAATTTTTTATATCATGTATTTTTTCCTCTCACATATTCATTACATTCCATGTACTAACTACATACTCTGTGTTGTATGTTTCATGCATTGCAGATCCTGCCAGCCGTCTAGATGTTCGAGACTAATTGGATTAGTATCCATTAGAATTTGATGATTTAGTGAATCTTCAGTGATTCGAGGGCTGAGATATGAAGTTTATTTATTACTTATTTTAGATTTGAGAGTCAGTAACTATTTCATTTTTAGTTATTTTTACAATAGCTATATATCTTGTTCTAGAGATTGAATAGTTCTCTTATAGTGGCTTTCATACTTGAGTATTGAGTAAGTTAAGACTTTTAGTTTTCATAATTATGGCACCATTCATCATTCATTCTTTTGATAATTCCACTACTTTATATTACTGATACTTCGTCCACTAAGTATGATGGTTGAGCCAAGGGTTCATCCGAGACTACCTAATGGCTTAGAATGTGATGCCATGCTTTGAGAGTGGCCCCGTAGTATGGATAACTTGGTATCATAGAAAAAGTTTCAAGTGTCATACAATGTCTGAAAGCCAGCATTAGGTAGAGTATCTTTTATAGGTATGAAGTGAAACATACTTATAACATAGAGGCTACCGAGGTTTACTAATTTTACCTTTGTTTGTGTTCTATTTTATGATTTGGAGTTTCAATTTGAGATCTATATTCTGATTCATGGTTTATGCATTTTAAATTATGCCTTCCAGAATATAGCCATAACGACAAGCCTGAGGACCTGATCATCCATAACTGATTCCTACAGTTCTTGAGCCTCAATAGTCAGATAATGCTACTATCATAAAGTTTATAAATTCCATCAATTTATTGGCTCAGACAGTGGCTTCACAGGATCAACAATATGTTATAGCTTCAGTGGTTAAACTAGCAATTCCTGATATTGGGTTAGTGATGGTAAACTAATTAATGAGAATGATTCCAAAGGATGGAGAGGATTTAGAGAACTTCATTGATGAGATTAGTCATATTAGGACATTTTGAGAGTTATGGATGTACACTAGGTTAACTTGGAAGCATATAAGATGAAAATTTATCTAGTTCTTTGAGTGATTTATGGAGGAAGAATAGAGTTATTGGTATAGCTCCTCCTTCATGTGATGAGTTCGAGGAGGCATTGTTGGGTTGGTTCTTTCCATGAGAAAAGAGATTGGAGTGGAATAAAGATTTTCTAAGTTAGGAGTAGGTCACCACGTGTATGGCTAATTATGGTATGATGTTTTACTAAGCTTTCAAGGTACGTTTCTTAAATTATCAACGATATGCACAACAGGATAGACGGGTCCTTTTCTAAACTTTTCTAACGTTTCTTAGGAAAGAAAGGGCGAATACTTTGAAAAGTTACATGGACATTAGTAGATTGATTGTTAACCTTGATAAGATTGAGAAGGAAAATCCATATAGAGAGAGAGTCATCATAGTAAGAAGTCCATATTGAGAGAGAGTCATCATAGTAAGAAGTTCACGACTGGCCAATTTGGGTTTAGCCATCCTAATTCTTGTAGTGGTTTTAGGTAGTAGATGCAGAACAATTCTAAGGGACCATCACATTTATCTTTCGGTGCTTCTTTGAAGAACTTAAGCCCTTAAAAGAGACATTAGAATAGTCCATCTTAGTCAGCTACGTAGAGCAGTGCCCTGTACGTCAAAATGTTGTAAGGCCTATTCGGGTCAGTGCAGAATTTGTTAGAATAGGTGTTTCGGTTATGACCAGGTTGGTCATAATATTCAAGAGTGACCTTCTATGAGTTTCTTTGGGTTTGAAAATCTAGGAAATAAGAAAAAAAAATTCCTTTGGGTAGGTAATATGGTGGTTTGTGTTAGTATAATATTCCACTAGAAGCATGACCACCTCAGCAAGGTACTTCTTTGAGTAGTGACGACGACCACTACAAAAATTTCTAGTATTCTTTGGGATCTTAATAGGATTAGGAAAAGCCAGCTGATGTTCTAACAATTATGTTATCAATGTATTCTGTTTATGTGTATTCTTTATTAGACCATAAATTTACCTTATCCTTTGTCTCCTCATTTGCTGCTGCATAGTTTAGAGTCAACCATGTGTATTTATTTGAGTCTTTCTTTGTGTATGTATACACATGCTGTTTATTCAATTATAGCTTACAGAGTTTATTATAGTTGTACCATGTCTATTCTTGGTAAGGTTGTTCCTATGGAAATTCTAATGTTTAACATGGTAGACTTTGATGTTTTTATTGGCATGGATTGGAAATCTGTGTCACCAAGATTATGCTTTATATTATGGCCGACTATGTGTTGGTTAATGAATATTAATGGATTAACTAGGAAATATGAGGTACATACCCTATAAAGTTATGAGGGTCCCTCCACGTGGGGTAACATTTGGACATCATTTCCAAGACGAGTTGTGTTGGTTGTAGAAACTCCTGAATAAAGTTGAGCATCAGTGCGAAGTAAAAAAAGAAAAAGAAGGCTTTTAAGTCAAATTTATATTTTGTATTTTAAAATCTGTAGAGTCTGGATGATTGTATTGATTTTATATTATACTCTTGAAATTTGAGCTTTTGAACAAATATTGTCAAAAATTCCTTATTATTGCTTTACTGATGTTACAAGTTAAAGTTTAACTTGTCTGAAATTATTTATGTATTTCATATCCATTATATTTCTAATAATATTTTATATCATGTATTGTATCCTCTCATATATTCAGTACATTCCATGTACTTACTTCGTACTCTAGGTTGCATGTTTCACGCAATGCAGATTCTGCCAGCCGTCTAAATGTTCGAGACTGATTGGGTTAGTATCTATTAGAATTTGATGATTTGGTGAATCATCAGAGATTCGAGGGTGGAGCTATGAAGTTTATTGATTCTTTATTTTAGAGCTGAGAGTTAGTAACTATTTTTTTTAATTATTTTTCCACTAGCTATAGATCTTGCTCTAGATATCAAATATCTCTCTTATAGTGGATTTCATACATGAGTATTGAGTAAGTTAAGACGTATAGTTTTCTTAATCAGGGAACCATTTATCTTTCATTCTTGTGAGATGTCTACTACTTTATATTATTGATACTTCTTCCAAATACTATGAGTAAATAGAGCTATGCATAAGCCAAGGCTTCCCCCAAGACTACCTATTGGCTAAGGATGCCATGTTGCGCTCAGAGGGTGAGGGTGTGGATAATTTTGTATTATAGAAAAAGGTTCAAGTGTCCTAGGATGTTCGAAAACCATCATTAGGTAGAGTATCATTTGTGGTTATGTAGTTCAACTTACTTTAAACATAGAGGCTACCGAGGTTTATGAACTGTCCTTTTATTCTTGTTCTATTTTATGATTTTGAGTTTAAACCTTAGATCTTTTTTTTTTACTTGTGTTTTATGCATTTTGAATAATTCATTCAAAATACAGCCATCACAACAAGCTATAGTACTAAATCATCAATAAACGATTCCTACAGTTCTTGAGCCTCAGCAGTCCGATAATGCTACTATCATAAAGTATATTAATGACATAAATTTCTTGGCTCAGAAAATGGCTTCACAGGATCAACAATATGTTATAGCATTAGTGGTTAAACCACTATATTTTAATTTTGGGGTAGTGATGGTAAGGTAATTACTGTGGATGAACCCTTTGGATCTTCATAGTTCAAAGGACGGAGATGATCCAGAGAATTTCATTCATGAGGTTTGTCATATTAGGACATTTAGAGAGTTATGGATGTAGACAAGTTGACTTTGAAGCATATAAGAAAAAAATGTTTCAAGGTCTTGGAGTGATTTATGGATGAAGAATAGAGTAGTTGGTGTATCTCTTCCATCAAGGGATGAGTTCAAGGATGCATTGTTGGGTTGGTTCTTTCAAAGATAAAAGAGACAAGAGTGGAACAAGATTTTCTATATTTTTAGTATGTTTCCACATCTATGTCTAATTACGGTAGGAATTTCACTTACCTTTTGAGGTACACTCCTTAAATTATTAATGATATGCACAATAGGATAGACAAGTTCTTTTCTAACCTTTTTTCCTAAGTTGATTAGGAAAGGGAGGGTGAATACTATGAAAAGTGAAATGGACATTAGTAGATTGATTTTAAACTTGAGAAGATCGAAAAGGCCCAATCCAAATTCAGTGATAGTCATTATAGTAATAAGACCATGACTGGCCAATCTAAGTTTATCCATCCTAAGTCTTGTGGTGGTTTCAGGTAGTGGCAGCAGAAAAGTTCTAAGGGACCATTCCGTTTATTTTTGAGTTCTCCTTTAAAGAACTTCAGGACTCCAATTAGTCATTGGACTAGTCCATCTCAGTCAACTTCTTATAGTAGTGCTCTTATGTGTCAAAATATGATAATGCCTATTTGGATCAGTGAAGTGTTTGTTAGAATAGGTGTTTTATATATGTCCAGGTTGGTCACGGTATTCGAGAGTGGCCTTCTAAGAGATTCTTTGGGTGTGATAATCTAGGAAATAGGAAAAACAATTTTCCTTTGGGTAGGTAGTATGGTGGTAAAGGTTAGCAGAATCTTCTACTAGCAGCATGACCACCTCAGCAAGGCATTTCTTTAAGCAACAGTTGCGTCCACCATAAAAACTGCTTGTATTCTTTCGGCTCTAGATAGGATTCAAAAAGTTAGTCGATTTTCGGACAATTATTTTATCAGTGTATGATGTTTATGTGTATTTTTTGTTAGACCATAAAGTTATCCTATCCGTTGTCTCATCATTTGTTGTTAGATAGTTTATTGAGTCTTTCATTCTTGTATAGACATGTTAGTGATTATATTATAGCTAACAGAGTTTATTATATTTATACTATGTCCATTCTGAGTAAGGTTGTTCCCACGGATCTTCTAAAGTTAAACATGGTGGACTTTGATGTTATTATTGGCATGGATTGGAAACATGCACCACCAAGAATAGGGATTATATTATGGCCAACTATGTGTTGTTTAAATAATATTAACAGATCAACTAGCAAAGATGAGACACATACCCTAGAAAGGTAGGAGGGCCCCTCCACATGGGGTAATATGTGGACATCATATCTATGGCACGAGTTCTTTTGGTTATAGAATCTCCCGAATAAAGTCGAGTGTCAATCTAAAGTAAAAAAAGCAAAACAATGTGTTTAACTCAAATTTATATTTTCTTTTTTAAAAACAACCGAGTCTGTATGATTCTATTGATTTTATTTTATACTCTTGAAATTCGAGCTTTCAAACTAATATTGTCAAAACATGCATATTATTGCTTTACTGATATTAAGAGTTGAAGTTGAACTTGATCGAAATTGTTCATGCATTGCATAGCCTTTATATTTCTAATAATATTTTATATCATGTATTGTTTCATCTCACATATTTAGTACATTCTATGTACTAACTACATACCCTGTGTTGCACGTTTCACGCAATGCAGATCCTTCCAGCCATCTAAATGTTCGGATTGATAGGATTATAATCCATTAGAAATTAATAATTTAGTGAATCGTCAGTGATTCGAGGGCTGAGCCATGAAGTTTATTTATTCCTAATTTTATAACTGATAGTTTGTAAATATTTATTTTACTTATTTTGACATTATTTATTGATCTTGTTCTAGATGTCGAATATCTCTCTTATAATGGCTTTCATACTTAAGTATTGAGTAAGTTACGACTTGTAGTTTTCATAATTATGGGACCATTGATCTTGCATTCTTCTTAGATGTCCACTACTTTTTATTACTGATACTTCTTCCACTAAGTATCATTGGATAGAGCTTTACATGAGCAAAGGGTTCATCCGAGACTACTAGTGGCTAAGGATGCCATGTTACACTCAGAGGGTGACCTCTATGTGTGGATGTTTGAAAGACTTTATTAGGTAGAGTATATTATATGGTTATGAAGTGCAAAACACTTATAACTGAAAGGCTACCAAGGTTTAGGAATTTTCCCTTTGTTCCTATTCTATGTTATGAATTGGAGTTTAAATCTGAGATATATATTTTGACTCGTGCTTTATGCATTTTAAATTATGCTTTCTAGAATACAGCTATCACGACAAGCTAGAGGACATAATCAATCCATAATCGATTCCTACAGTTCTTGAACCTCAGTAATAAGATAATGCTACTATCATATAGTTTATAAATGCCATCAATTTGTTGGCTCAGATAGTGGCTACACAGAATCAACAATATGTTATAACTTCAGTGGTTAAACTAGCAGCTCCTGATTTTGGGACTATGACGGTAAGACAACTTAGGATGAACCCTTTGGATATTGATAGTTCAACGGATGGAGAAGATCTGGAGAACTTCATTGATGAGGTTTGTGGTATTATGAAATTTTGTGAGTTATGGATGTAGAATAATTTGACATTGACGCATATAAGCTGAAAAATATTGCTAAGTCTTGGAGTGATTTATGGAGGAAGAATATAGTAGTTGGTGTAGCTCGTCTTTCATGGGATAATTTAGAAGCGAAACTATTGGATTGATTCTTTCCATGAGAAAAGAGACAAGAGTGGAGAAAAAATTTTCTAAGTTTTGAGTATGTATCCATGTGTATGGATAAATATGGTATGAAGTTCACTGAGTTTTCGAGGTACACGCCTTAAATTTTTAATGATATGCACAACAAGATAGACAGGTTATTTTCTAGCCTTTTTTCCCAAGTTGATTAGGAAAGGGAGGGCGAATACTTTGAAAAGTGACATAGACATCCATAGATTTATTGCTATCCTTGAAAATATTTAAAAAGACAAATCCAAGTGGAAAGAGAATCATCATAGTAAGAAGCCTATGACTTGCCAATCTAAGTTTAACCATCTTAAGTCTTGTGATTGTTTCAGATAATAGCAATAGAACATTTCTAAAGGACCATTCCATTTAACTTTGTAATGCTCCTTCGAAGAACTTCAGTCCTCAAAAGAGTCATTTGACTAGTCTATCTTAGTCCGCTTCTATGAGTTTTGCTCCTATGTGTCAAAATGTTGTAAGGCCTATTTGGGTCAATGCAAAGTTTGTTAGAATAGATGTTTTGGGTATAGCTAGGTTGGTCACGATATTCAAAAGTGGCCTTCAAGGAGTTTCTTTGGGTGTGAAAATCTAGTAAATAGGCAAATAGATTTTCCATTGGGTAGGTAATTGTAATGACCTTCATGGTCATTTGTGATAAATATGTGACGTCTTGCATCGTAGAGTGTTTCAGCAGTTTCCCTATGTCATTTATGACTTGCTGGGACTGATAGTTCGGATCCTTGGCAACTCGGTTGAGAAATATCTCAAAGTTTTTATTTTAGAGCCTAAAGTTAAGTATTCGTTGACCAAAGTCAACT
>JBDJHY010271800.1:0-10339 GCA_039654485.1 Withania somnifera
ATAATTACTTGACTTTTTACATGATTTTTATTATGAACGTGAAGCATGTCTAAATTGAATAATTAAAGTAAAATGAGAGTTTTGATGATGAATTTATCTTTATTAAAAGTTGAGAGTAAATTGACTTTGAAGTGACAAATTGATATCTTTACTAAAGAGTGTTACCCTATTGATGTTTAAATTGATGTTTTTGGTTAGTTTGTTCCATTGAGGATGTTCCATTAGTCTAGAGTATTTATGATATAGATGAATTATAGTTCCCTTGAGGGTGTTCTATTATGTTAAGAGTGTCGAGTGTTGATTTATTTTTATGGGAGGAGTATTAGAATTGAAGGTGGGCATGCGTTTCCCAACACCCATAACCTGTATTTCAAGTTTATGGTGTTATTTTGGTACCGCTTAGTTGTACTTAGAGTGTCTAGTTGGACCTGCTAGAAAGAGTGTCTCCTCCAATTTTGGGGTATGAGAGCCCCTACACACAAGGTAATATGTTGACTTTATTGTTTTATTTCTTGAGGTATGTCATTATAGAAACTCCCAAAGAGAAGCTAAAATGTTTTGAAAGAAAGATAGAGGAAGAATGTTTATAACTACATCTTATCTTTTTTTAAAAAACTGATCAATTATTCATGTTTAGTTGAATTTACTTGGGATATGATAATTCTACTTTCTTTTATTACTAACTTCTAAATTACTTATTAGAGTTAGAGCTGAAGTTGAGATTTACTATTTATCTGTTGTATAACACTTATTATTATATTGTAATCCGATGATATACTTACTCACGTACCCAATATATTTTTTTTATGATTCAACTCTTGTTGCATGTCCCCATGCATATCCTGCCAACTTTTCAGACATTTATGGTTTATCAGACCTGCATTCAGTAGAAGCTAGAAGAGTGGGGAGTCCTTATTGATTCGAGTATTAGCTATGGAATTTTATTATTTTAATTACCTAGATCTTTGATATAGATTTATTTATTATTTTATTTACTAGAGACAATCTAGTAACCTCTTGTGCTAATAGTCTATTCTTTAGAGATTAGAGGCTTTCAGACTGCAATATATTGGTTTTGACACTTGATATTGTCTATTCATTTATTGATTAGTGTGAGGATTAAATTACACTTATAATATTATTGTTATTTCTTCCACTAAGTGATGTGAGTAGAGCTATGCATGCTCTAAGTGGTTTTTTAGAGAATCCTAGGGAAATTAAGTGGATAAGGATACCGTTCCCGCCTAAGGGGTGAGATCAAGGCGTCACAAGTTTGGTTTCATAGGACTATGTTCATAGAGTCCTAAGAGATATCAAAAAGCCAGCGTTAGGTAAAATCTCATTTATGGGTGTGACTTTAGCACATCTATGATTGGGAGGATACCGAACATTTAGGAAATATTTTCCTTTGTTGATGTTCTACTTTGTTCTTTGGATATTTATTCTGAGCTATCTTCTCTTTCAGACTCGTGATTTACAGGATATAAATTGATCATGCCTTCATGATGATCAACTATCTAGGATGGGAACTGCAGCTAGAAGAATCAGACCATGTGCTCTACTGCCACATCATTCCCTAGTAGACATTACTATAAAAAAGTTACGTAACATGATGCACATGATGGCTCAGACAGTAATGGCATAGGATCGATAGTCAATTCAGGTTCTCGTGGTTCAGCCAATGGCTCTTGATGCTAGAATTTTAAAGTTAGAGATCTCCTGAAGTTGAGTCCTTCAGAGTTTTATGGTTTGAGGACTGTGGACGATCTAGATAACTTTATTGAAGAGGTTAATAGGATTTGTGATATGATGAGAGTTCCTAATGTTGATAGGGTTGACGTTTAATCTTTTCAGTTGAAGGATGTTTCCAAGTCTTGGTATGATTTGTCGTGGATGAACAATAGAGTAGGATTTGTTCCTCCATCATGGTATAGGTTTGATATTTCATATATTGGTTGATTCTTTCTAAGAGATAAGAGGCAATAGAGGTGAGTTATTGAGTTTGACGTAGGGTTCCATGACTGTGACTGAGTACAATATGAAGTTCAATAAGTTATTGAGGTATGCTTCAAAGATGATTGTTGATATGCATACTAAGATGGATATGTTCGTATATGGTAGTTCTCCTAATCTGATATAGGTAGGGAGAGAGCCTATACTGAGTACTGATATGGAAATTGGTATACTGATGGTGCATCTTGAGTAGATAGTAAAGGATAAGACTAAGCATAGAGAGAGTCAGAAGAGTAAGAGGGTAAAGACTAGTCATTCTGGAGCTAGTCAGCCAAAGCCAAATGGGTTTAGATAGTAGTAGAAGTAGGGATCTAGGGTATCATCCCCTTGTTCACAAAGCTTCAGACTTTTGAAAAATTGATACAACAAGTCAGCTTAGTTAGCTCTACATGGTAGTCTTATTGTCTTTTAAAAGTGTCGTAAGGTCCATTCAGTTTAGTTCATCTTGAGTATAATGGATGTTTTGTGCATTGTCTTATTGGTCATAGTCTTAGTGATTGCTCTTTGAGGAACTGCTATTCTTGTGGTATACCAGGGAACAGACAGAAAGCATGTCCTGCATTTTGTTAGGGTGGCTCAAAACTATAGTCTACTACTCTATCAATAGTCTGCCAACCTTAGCAGGGTGATAATACTACTACCAGTAGAGGCCATTACAAAAACCAATTGCATGCTTTGGGTTTTCATCAGGATTAGGAGAAGTTAGTAGATTTGGTAATTGGTATTTTGAGATTTTATGAGGTGGATATATATGAATTGTTAGACCCTAGAGCTACTCTTTCTATTGTATCCTTATATGTTTCTAAAAGGTTTGGTGTATATCTTGATATTTTATCTGAGTCATTATCTCTTTATATACCTATTGGTGATCCTGTTTTAAATGACAAAGTCTACCGATGTAGTCCCATTTATATTCTGGGGATGGGTGTTCTTGCTGATTTTCATGAATTAGGTAAATATCATTCCCGACATGAGTTTCATCATTCATGTCATGATGTTGTCTACTGTAGGACTAGAGTTGTTCCCTTCAAGCTCCCTGGTAGACCTTTCCTTAAGTATGGGGTAGTAGATTTTTTCCTAGTGGCATGTTAATTTCGTATATGAATGCTATAAAGATGATTGATAAGGGATGCCTTCATCATTTGTTTCAAGCCCAGGACTCTGTGTTCAAGGATCATAATATTGAGTCTATCCCTGTAGTTTTAGAGTTTCTAGATGTGTTTACTGAGGATTTACTGGGAACCCCTATTGATAGACAGATATACTTTGATAAAGATCTTATTCCAAGAACTCAACCTATTGGTATTCTACCATATATGCTCGCATTCCTTCTATATGTGTATTAATTACCATCAGCTAAAGAAAGTCACAATCAAGAATAAGTATCCCATTTTGATAATTAATGACTTGTTTGATAAGTTGCAAGGTGGTACCACTTTTCTCTGATTCATCTTCATTCCTGTTATCACTAGCTAAAGGTTAGAGCGGATGATATTCGAAAGATAGATTTTCATACTCCTTATGGAAACTTTTTGTTTGTAGTCATATATTTTGATTTGATTAATTCTCTTGCTACCTTCATAGACCTTATAATCAGGGAGTTCTATCCCTACTTGGACCTATTTGTGATTGTCTTAATTGATGATATTTTGATTTATTCAGAAAGTGCGTAGGAGCATGCAAACTACCTCAGA
Source organism: Withania somnifera (assembly GCA_039654485.1). NCBI lineage: Eukaryota > Viridiplantae > Streptophyta > Magnoliopsida > Solanales > Solanaceae > Withania > Withania somnifera. The sequence continues at coordinate 3,708 of JBDJHY010271800.1, forward strand.
GTTGTTCTTCATTCCTTAAGAGAGAGTCATCTTTATGATAAGTTTTATAAGTGTGATTTTTGTGTTTAGTCAGTCCTTCCTTTGTCATATAATTTCTAGAGAGGGTATTTGGGTAGATTTCCAAAAGATTCATTCTGTCGGAAATTGGCCGAGACCTACCTCTCCGTCAGAGATCCGTACTTTTCTAAGTCTAGCAGGATACTATCTTAGATTATTTTGATGGAATATCTTTCAAAGAGGCTTCGTTGAACTATTTGACTCAAAAGGAAGTACATTTTAAATTAATTCTTATGATAAGAGTTTTCAAGAGTTAAATGATAGGTTGACATCTACTCCGGTGTTGACTTTTCCTGATGATTTTGATGGGTTTTATGTGTATTTTGATTCCTCGAGATTTAGGTTGGGTTGATGTCCTGATGTTTCATGGTAAGGTTATTGATTATATTCTTAGACAACATAAGACTCATGAGAAGAATTATCCTACCCATGATCTTGAACTTGCAGTTGAAGTTTTTTATTTGAAGCTATGGAGGCACTACTTGTATGGAGTGCATGAATATGTCTTCATCAATCACACGACAAGGATTTGAATCATTATTAAAGAAGGTGTTTTGAGTTGTTGAAGGACTGTGACATGAGTATCATCCGGGAAAGGACACTATAGTGTTGATGCCCTTAGTTGGCCATCTTTTAAAGCTTTTCGTGTACTGATGGAGATAAGATGGAGTTATGTTAGGTTGGTCTATAGGATTTTACCCCTTGGGATTAAATTTATTATTGCATAGGATGGTGGTATGATTGTTCAAAATGCTTCTGAGTCATCTCTTGTTGAGTTAAAAGAGCAGCAAGATAGTGATTTGATTCTAGTTAAGCTGGAAGATGCATTCCATAAGAATAAAGTACAAGTTTCATCCAAAGGGAGAGATGGGGTTCTTCTATGTCAAGATTGCCTTTGTGTTTAAGCATTTAATTGTTTAAGAGAGAGGATTATTTCAGAGGCTCATAGTTCCCAGTATTCTATTCATCCTATACCTATGAAGATGAATAAACATATAAGAGAGACATATTGGTGGGAAGGTATGAAGAAAGAAATAGCTATGTTTTTTGGCTAAGTGTCCAAATTATCAGCAAGTGAAGATAGAGCACTAGATACCTGCAAGACAGATGCAGAAGTCTGAAATTCTGATGTTGAAACTAGAGGTGATTAATATGTATTTTTTGACCACTATCCTAGAGGCATGATTCCATATAGGTTATAGTAGACCGAATGACTATGTTGGCTTATTTCAAAACTATTCAAACAATTTATTCAATGGAGCAGTGTGGTTAGATCTACTTAAGGGAGATTTTTCATATGCATGGTGTACTTTTGTTTATTATATCATATAGTGGTCTGCAGTTCACATTGTAGTTTTGGAGTGCCTTTTATAGAGGTATTGGTACCCAAGAGTATGGACTTCATTTTCAAATAAATGTTCAAGTAAAAAGGAATATTCAGAATTTAGTGGATATGCTGAGGGAGTGTGAAGTAGATTTCAAAGGTAAATAGGTTGAGCACTGGCCTTTGATTATGTTTTCATACAACAAAAGCTCTCATTCAAGTGTTCAGATGGCTCAATTTGAGGCATTGTATGGGAGGAACTATAGGTCTCTAATTTTTTTATTGAGGTTGATAAGGCCGCTATTTTTTGTTTAATTTTTTCCTGGATGCTTTGAAGAAGGTTTAGACTATTCAAGAGAGATTGGGAGAAGCTTAGATTATACACAAGTCTCATACAGATCTGAGGAGGAGAGAGCTAGAGTTTGATGTTGATGATTGTGTATTTATGAATGGGACTCTAATGAAGGAAGTCTTGAGATTTGGCAGAAAAGGTAAGTTGAATCCAAGGTACTTATAATATGTTGAGGAGGGTGGGCTAGGTTTCGTATTAGTTAGATCTTCTATCAAAGTTTACAACAATTCACCCTGTGTTTTAGGTCTCTCTTTTGAGGAAATGCATGAGTGATCCGTATATGATAGTGGCAGACAAGGCTATCATCATTCATGATAGTTTGACCTATGAGGAGGTCCTCGTTCAGATTCTTTATACACAAGTTTTTTGATTGAGGAAAAAAGAGATAATGTCAGTTAAGTTTATCCTGTGGAACCAAGCAGTTGAGAGATCTATATAGGAGGCAGAAGCCAATATGATGAGCAAATATTTGCAATTTATTCCTTCTAGTTATGTTCCTTCTTAAATACCTCTCTAATCATCTTGGTGTCATTTTTAGAGCATGTATCTAATGTATGAATTGAGTAGAGTTTATGATAGATGAGGTAGTAGTGCATGAGCTCCTATTTGTGCATTTATGTTCTACTTGATGAATTTTAGATGTTGAGGCCAGTTACGATAGTTTCATGTTTGTGAACTGAGAAAGTAGCATATTTAGAGTAAGTTTTACTAAATCAAGTCCTTAGATACCATACTTATGTCTGGTTCAGTTAGTTGATCCGTTTCAACAGTTGAATTCCTTCTATTTTTATTTAGTTTTCATTCGGGAATGAATGATACCAAGGGTAAAATAATGTAACACCTTGACGATTTACTATAAATAATAAAGTCCTAAATATATTGTGGGATGAGTTCTTGAGGTGATTTAAGGTCACAAGAAACACATAGGAAAAAGTTGAGTCAAGGCTCCTTCTATATACCGAGTATTGATGTTACTTCGTGCTTTCATAAAATTTAAATGACCATATCTTTTGATCTATAAGGAGTTAGCTGATCTATGACGTATATACATAAATTTCTTGAAGTCTAGTTTCCAATGCAACAAACCGAGTGTCATTCTATGTTCTTAAAGGAAATGTTCTTAGGTGAACTCACTGATTTTAGTAGTACGATTCGTGGTCCCCATTAATACCATTCGTGATGGGGTCATGTTGCATGATCAATAACTTCACATTTTTAATATAAGTTCCACAAACCCACACCACGACCCATACTTTCTAAATCATATAGGTGAAGCTTGGGAAACCAAACACTACGTCCCTCTTTTACGAACCCTTCCACAAGACGTAGTTTTGAATACCATGACTCGTGGTATTGGATTCATGTTTAGCAGTCTCTTTTCTAGTTAATGAGTCTCACTGTACGTCTTAATAGAGTGAGCTCCATGAGTCGTACAATGTCACTCCACGACTCGAGGAGTGATGCCAACATACTTCCATGTACGTTTAATGAGGGTTATTTGGGGTATTTATTTTGAATTTTTTATCTAAAACTGTGAAATTTTCCTTCTATGAATAACATTATAAATATTCTAAGCCTTATACAATTCATCTTTTGGGTAATTTATCAAAGCAAGAGCTTTCCATCTAACTTCTCGTAAAAGGAAAAACTAAGGTTTTTCGTAGAGATTTCTCTGTAGCATCTTGGTTGTTGATTTTATCCATCAGAGTGTTTCTAATTAATGAAGTTGGCTACTAATAATGACTCCTTCAATCATTGTTCCCTAAAGCCCTCTTCTAAATAACGTTGGGAAGATTTAGAAGCATAGTCAGGTTCTTTTTTATTTTATAAACTATTATTATCTGAAGTAATGATTTAGTTGATGTTTTTGAGTCAGATTATGATGTTTTTATGATGACTATTTAATAATTAAAGTCCTCATGAGTTAACATGATCTCATAATTAAAGTAAAAGAAATAAAGATGCTTTGAGGTATGAATTGATGATTGTTTCCAAGGTTTATTCGTATAAATTGAATTGAGCATTGAAGTGTCATAATTAATTGATGTTTTACATGATTTTTTATATGAACGTGAAGTATGTATAAATTGATTAATTTAATTAATTGAGAATTTTGATGATGAGTTTAGCTTTAATTATAAGCTGAGAGTAAATTGACTTTGAAGTGACAAAATGATATCTTTGCTAAAGAGTGTTACTCAATTGATGTTTGAATTGATGATTTGGACTAGTTAGTTCCATTAAGGGTGTTCCATTAGTCAAAAATGTTGAAAATGTTGTTGACTTATGGTTCCATTGAGGGTGTTCCATTACGTCAACATTGTTGAGTGTTGATATATTTTTATGGGAGGAGTATTAGCACCGAGGGATGGCATGAGTTTTCCATCACACATAACCCGTGTTGCCAATGTAGGGTACTATTTTTTTACCGCTCCATTTTTCCTAGTGTATATAGTTGGATCCACTAGAATAAGTGTATCATCCTATAGTGTGGTATGAGAGTCCCTAAACACAGGGTAGTATGTGGACTTTATCATTTTATTCCTTCAGGTATGTTTAGAAACTCCAAAAGAGAAGCTAAAAATTGAATATTTTGAAACAAAGACAGAGGAAACATGTTTATTAACAAAGTATTTTTATTTTGTAAAAAACTTATGAGTTATGCTAATTTTATTGAGTTTTCTTGAGATATGAGTTTTTAACTACTTTCGTTATAAATTATTAAATTGCTTATTTGAGTTAGAGTTGAAGTTTAGATTTATTGTTCATGCATTGCATAGTACTTATCATTATACTTTATATCAAGTGTTATACCATCTCACATACTCTTTAGATGTTTTATGTGTTGATTTTACAATTTCTACATGTGTTACCCCCCATGCAGGTCTTGCCAATCTTTTGACTTTCATGGTTGATTATACATGTATTCAATAGAAGCTAGAGGAGTGATGGGTGATCGTTGTTTCTAGGATTGTCTGTGGAGTTTTATTTATTTAATTATGTAGAGCTTGTACTTAGCATTATTTCATTTATTAAAGACTAGCTAGTAAAATCTTGTGATAGCAGTCCATTATTTAGCAATTAGAGGATTTCAGAATGAGATGTATTGGTCTTGACTTGAGTTTTTCTATTCTTTTGTTGGCGATATTTATTGATTATTTTCACACCCCGATATCACACTCTAGGAGGGAACGACATCCTTAGCATCTAAGTTACCTTAACAGCCTCAGAAGAACCACACTTGGATCATGCATAACTATACTAACATCACTCTAACAAAGATTTAATAATAATATCAGAAGTGTAATGGGCTCCTCAAAATAATCAATAAATAGTATCAATAAAGGAATAGATAAATTCAAGTCTCAAAATCAATATATCTCACCATGAAAGTCTTTACTAGATAAATAATGGATTGCTAGCATAAGACTTTACTAGCTAGTCTCATAACAAATGAAATAATAAATAATAAGGATAAAGTCCAAGCTCTAGGTAAATTAAATAAAATAGCTCCATATCTTTTCGTCGAATCAAGTGAGGACTCACCAATATTCTAGTCTTCTAGGAATGCAAGTAGTGTCAACCTCGAATGTCCGGATGGTTGGAAATATCTGTATGGGGATTAAAATATGCAACAAAAGTAGAATCAATACACAAAATCATGTACATGTACTAAGTATGTAAGCATGTATAAAATAAGCTATATAGTATTATGAAAAATACTATACAATGCATGGCAACAAAATCTCAACTTCGTCTCTAACTCAAATAAGCAATTTAGTATTTTATAAATGAAAACTACTAAATCATATCTCAAGTAAATTCATCCAAAACAGCTTAAATCATCGATTTTTAACAAAATCTAAAGACTTAGTCAAAAAATCCTTTTAATAGTTATCTTTCTTCCTCTCACAACATTCAACTTTCGCTTCTCTTTGGGAGTTTCGATAACCTACATACCTCAAGGAATAAAGAGATAAATTCCACATATTACCATGTGTGTAGGGGATTATAACCTTTCTAAAGGGAAAGTACACTCTCTCTAGTGTATCCAACTAGACTATAGGCACACTTACTAGGGTGAAATAATAATAATAGTCCCTTTGTTAGGCTACGCAGGCTGGGCAATAAAGGCCTCTGCCCACCCTCGGTACTAATACTCCTCCCATGAAAATATAATAACTATCCATAACTTTCTATTTCTATATGCTCAACTAATGGACACCCTCTAGTTAAACACTATCCCTTTCCAGATACTTTCGTCTAAAACTCTCAATATAACTAAAACAGGAAAATATAGTAAAAGTAGACCCTTCATTAAATTCTCAATTCATAACTCCTCAATTAAGCAATAAAATTACAACTTCCCCGCAGTTAATCTAAATAAGATAAGATAGTAAATTTATACATTTTTATTTCATACTTCAAATCCTGTAGTAACTCGAGCAATTATGACACTTCAATGCTCAATTCAAGCATTACGAATAAACATTGCAAACAATCATCAATTCTTAATTCAAAATTTATTTATCTATTTTACTATAATTTTCAAAATTTGCTAACTCATGAGGACTTTCATAATTAAATAATTATCAAAACTTCATAATTCTAACTCAAAAAAATCCATTAAATAATTACTCAGGTTATCATAGTTTATAAATTAAACAAGAATTCTATCATGCTTCTACATCTTCAGAATCTTATTTAGAAAGGGTGTTTGGGCACAAGGATGAAATGAGTCCTTATTGAAAGCCCACATACTTTATTAGAATCAGCTTTATGGTGAAAAATAAACTGAATCTGGTACAATGAAGTCTCTATAAAAATCCCATTTCTTGCCTCTTTTGAGAAGTAGGAAGAAAAACCCTTGATTGATTTAATTTAGCAAAAAGATGAATG
>JBDJHY010271820.1:0-10339 GCA_039654485.1 Withania somnifera
AAGATATTAAGTATTAGAATACTATAAAGTCAAACCACCTGTTTGAGATAAATAAAGGCTAACTCATGCTATAAGCAGTATGAACTGGAATGAAATGTGTGGACTTAGGCAACCTATCAATAATAACCCAAATTGAATCATGGCTACGAGGAGTTTGAGGCAAGACTAAAATACAATCCATTATGATCCATTCCCACTTCCACTCGGGAATAGGGAGACGATGCATCAACCCACCTGGTCTCCGGTGCTCAAACTTCCTGGCAGTTCATGAACCGAGAGACGAACTCAACAATATCCCTCTTTATACTACCCCACCAGTAAATCTGTCTTAAATTATTGTACATCTTTTATTGACCTAGATTGATTGAATAACAAGAACTATGGACCTCGCGGAGGATCAACGAAATTAAATCACAAACTCTAGGAACACAAATCTAGCCCTAAAACCTTATAATACCATCTAAGTCTGATATATATTTGTAGGGTTCACCCCGCAACAACTGGTCACAAATGTCAACAAAATTTAGGTCCTCGAACTGACGTTGCTGAATATAATCAACCAATGAAGAATGAGCCTTAATATTAGCAAAAACACAGCTTGAATCTATGAGCTCGATTTTAACCAATTGATTATCCAAATACTGAATTTCTAGTGCTAACAACCTCCAATAAACTAATAAAGCATCCAAGCTACCCATACTAATTGACTTCCGGCTCAAGGAGTTCACTACCATGTTTATCTTTCCCAAATGATACCAAATAGAAATATCATAGTCCTTCAGCAACTCAATACATCTCTGATGGCTAGAATTAAGCTCCCTCTGGCTCAGAATATACTGATGTCTATGATAATCGATGAAAATCTCACAATGGACTCCATACAAAAAAGTGGCACCAAATATTGAGTGTGAATACTATGTCGTCAACTCCAAATCATGGGTGTGGTAGTTTCTCTCATGAACCTTAAGTTATCACGACCTGATTTATTGGATCATGAGGGCACCTATATCTCACTATAGGAGAAAATAAGAAGTAATAGATAAATGTCGAAGATAATAGAATAAATAAGGATATAACACGTGAAAAAGAAATCCCTAAAACCTGGTAAACTAGTACATGAGCCTCTAAGAAAAGAAATACAAGTCTGAAGTGAAAATGTGATATCTATCTACAACAGTACAAAATGACATGATAAAAATATATAGAGAGGTAAATTCAAGCTTCAGAAGACAGAGGTTGTCGTCTACCTCGAATCAAGAAAATTAGAACTATCAGGAATCAACTGCGAACTCTCATAGTTAGGTAAAAATATGCACAAGTGTATTTGAGTACCAAAAACAATGCGTACCCAGTAGGCTAGGTCGTCGGGCTCATATAAGAAATGAGAGTAGTAAATAGAAGATAATGAAGAAAGGAGTCACAGAAACCAAAGAGTGCAATTATAGGCAAGTAATGCTAGCTACAGAAAAGGAGCAAATAATTAAGCTAGCTAATCAGCTAAAGAAATAAAGACACACCTGAGTCCTTGAAACAGATAATCAAGTAAAATGAGTGAATAAGGTTGGTATACCGGTAACCTCAATAATGGATGAAGGAAGAAGGCATAATCAATTAAAATCCACATATAAACACCATCTACTGCCAAGGAAATTCTAATATACTACTAAGTAACAGTCCTAAATAAGAGGCAAAAGTAAATAAATAGATAAATAAAAGTAGTCATGCTCAACCACTGGCAACCTATCCCACCAGACAAGTATTATCCAAGAAAACAAGTGTGCAGAATAACATATACATGAGTATGCAAAAGTAAGGTGTACACTCCTCCCCCGAATAGGTTGTAGGCACAGTAGGACAGAACTCATGGAAGGAACTTTTCACGTACACCTCTACTTGTTTCCTTCTAGCACCAGTCTGGAATAAGTTATATGTTTTCCTTCTTTAGCTACTTCCCTCAGCTTTTATGTCTTTATGTTATCTTTTCTCTGCATTTCTTATATGCATTCATGCCAAGAATATTCAACTACGATTCAGTCTTAGTTTAGTAGAATTTATTATTCAGTTTGCTTTCAGTTGTTCATACTAAGCACTATGTTACTCATCTCTGATCTTTTTGGTCATGTTTAGTCTTCATTGGAGGATGAATGGTCCCAAGGGGGATATATTGTAATATCTAAGGGATTCTAAATGTGTTCTTAACTTTTCCTAGATATTCAGAGTTTATGAAATGCATAAGGGTACGTTAGGACAAGTTTAGGATGCATTTAGGACTTGTGTGTCATGGAGGCAAATGCCTGCAATAAGATCAACACTGTAGAGCCCTTTATAGAAGTTTCTTATTTTTCTCCAAAATAAGGGGCATGACACGAAGCCTATTTCCAAAACGGGAGGTGCATTATGGATCCCTTTAATTCGGGTGAGATTTCTAAATTCTATTTATTTAATGGTACTATGGTAACTCTCCATTTTGTATCAGCCTAGTACTATATGATCCGAAAACTGGGTTGTGAAGGTGTCTACATCTCACCTGCAGACAAGCCTAACTCTAGCCTAGAGTAAGTAGCAGTAGACTAGTACCAAGAACCCAAAGAGAAAGGGAAAGGAGATGAAGAGAAGAAATAGAAATAGAACACAAAAATGTACAACTGAACATGACTCCCCAGAATCTAGTATCATGGTTGTAGAGCATCTATATATATAGAAAAGGTACAAATACAACCCACAATGGGGAAAAACTACAAAATAGGTACCCAAACTCCAAGCAGAACAACTATAGAGACATAAGGAAGACTGGCCAACATGAACGCCCACTACTCATCGTACCTCCTAAAATAGTACCAAGATAGTTCGCATAATCGCGTCCATCCAGATGACTCATACTAAACCTGTGTTAGAAAAAGATACAGAACTATAGCATGACTACAAAAAACAAAGGGTACCCATTAGGCTTCATAGGCTGACCGAGAAAAAGTAATCATATGTTAGCTAAAGGACGATAAAAAACAAGTAAGGTAGTAGTACATGATGTACAACAGACAAGGGGGCAGCTGTAGAAATAGATAGTAGGTGCAATGGAGGATCAACTATAAGTGTGGGAAGTATCAACTAACAAGGATAAAAGAAAGTCACTATCAGGGTACCACACATAAAACCTGGGCCACAAGAAAATCATAAAAAAACACAACAAGTACTTGGAGCTCAAACATAACCAGCACAAGGACATACTAATAAGAGTCTACAGAAACCTCAACAAGCTAAGCTAACATAAAAAATAAAAAGTGTACAAATAGTACCTACCAGGTGAAAAAAAGAACAAATAAGTCTACTAGCAAACAAACTTAGTCGGCATGCCATTATAACGGTAGGTACACCCAAGCAACCCAACAGGTACTCCCCTCGTAAGTCCTGAAGAGTACAAGTCAATGTTATAGAATCAATGCAAAAGGGTGCTAGAAAAGTAAATAAGTGTCGGTATGCTCCATATATATGAATCAAGAGGGACCCACAGAGGACTAAAACCATATACCACATTAATAAGTGTCCGCATGCTCCTTCTCTGGGATACTCTTGAATCCAGAGGCACCTCATACCACACAAATAAGTGCCCTACGTACCCTTTCTGGTACTATACTTTGCCAGGAATGGGCCCATGGAAGCTTCCTTACATAATTACCCCTGCTACTCCGATATACCCTTCTCTCAGGCTATAACTCCTACCTAGTAATACATCTCAGGCATATCCACCCGATGTTAGAGGGTTCATGGAGGGATCTAATCCCATATATAAAATCCTCATAAAATCCATTTAGTGTCATAGTCATCAGGGGAAAAAACCCAAAACTTGGGCTTATCCCGCATATCGTATCTTAGTGGAAACTCAAGTCCAGCAATGTAGGCAGAAATCCAAAACTTGATAAGACCCAACTGTCACCATCTAAGCAAATATCCAAAAATCACTGTGATAGTGAGAAAATAGCCTTAGATAGTGTGAGAGAATAGTTACATACTGCTCAAAAGCGCAGTCATGAAAGATGTAAATATATATGAAAATCATTTTCGATTATTACTTTGTCAAAATCAAGTTACCTTTAAATCTCTTAATACATGCTCGCTAACAGAACCAATCAATAGGCTAAACTAGTATTAGGACACTAAATGGAATCCATTCGATAGCTACCAAGTCCTAGTTATAAGGTACATCCACTCCTAGCCCAACTACGGTCCTGAGCCATGAAAGATCACACCAAAGATGCCAGAACTGTCAAAAGGGTGCCCCCTAAGGTCCAATACACACCCATACAAGATAAAACATGGAGCTATATACCTAAGTCCAATACAACTCACTCCCTAGCTTGCACTATGCTAGGGAACAATATCATCACACAAGGCTGCTAACTATCCAGCAAAGCCATATCCGTCTAGGTACAATGTCATCATGTAGGGCTACTAACTATCCACCGAAGCAATGTCATCACATAGGATTGCTAACTACTTAGAAAATCCACATCCGTCTATACATACCACAAGGCCTCACATGCTCTAATCATACGCAATATCCCAGATAGAAAATAAAATAATCAGTCTACCTAGATCATATCTCCACCAACCTAAATTAGAAGATAGCTACTAAACTCTAACCACCAGTATAATACCGTCCCAACTAGTCTACATTCTAGAGTCAGTGTATGAACAACACGCATAAAAGTTGATACTCCTGCCCAACCACACTATGTTCAAGAGTTGGCATTGAACACACGTGTAGGAAAATATACCCAGGGTAAGTAACCAAGTTACAAGCAAGCTAATAGGCCATAGGCCGAATGCTAGGAATATCAGGCCTAGACTAGTAATCCCAACCCCGAGATGGTAGTTTACCATACATAGACTATACTAATACCCAATCTGAAATAGTAGACCATAGTCTATCTGGTGCCGAAAAAACTTTAAAGTCGAACAGGAATATGCTGAGAATCACAAGTGAGATTTGTACTATATGAATCTAGAAAAAATGTATTTCATGAGTCATGAGGAGTAAAACAAGACCCATATTTCTAATAATAGCAGGGTCTATATCCAAGCTAAAAATGCTCTGTAAACCCCTATAACTTGAAAAAAGGAAATATTTATACCCATACGTAGAGTGCTGCTCATACATCATATGATACAAATTAGGGCTCAAACTAACAGTGGGAATAGAAGATATAAGACCAGAAAGTTTATGTAATATAGAAATCTATATTATAGTTGCAAAAATAAAAAATTACGCAGTAGAAACAATTATAGGATTATCAAACCACGTTCCCACGGATGAAACCAATAATTTGGCTCTTTAACACCATTGAATTATCTCAGAAATTATAGAGGAACCTGAACAAAACTCATCCAAAAATGGAAGAAGGAACTATTATAGGCCTATCAGGCCTCCTTCGCGATCGTGACCCATAGTCGCGATCGCGAACCCTGATGCCTCATCCTACGCAATCTTGAACTACCACCATGTAATTGAGATGAATGTCGAGTATGGACTATGTAATTGTGGTGCACCATCACGTAATCACAATGCACAAAGGGCTTGGGCTATGCAATCGTGATGCTTTGACCCCCAGCCAGCCTCAATTTGAATAATTGAGGGTCGAAATAGAAACAATTTCCTATTTTGACAATCCATATATGGAATCTTTATGTAATCGATGTTATAGACTCAACAAAATTGATGGAAAGGACATTATGGCTCATATAATCTTAGTCTCAAAGTAATAATATTTAAAGGAATTTAAACCATAAAACTTCTAGGGAACCAACCTACAGATCCCAGTAAGTCACAAATGACTTGCGGAAGTTAAGAGAATGCTCTAAATGCATAGAAATCGCAGGGATCATAGAAATGTCTGTGAGGGCCTTTATAATATCGACCACAAAAGAAACTTCTGTTTGTGAAAGTGGAGAAGAAAGGAGTACCTGAAGTATGAAACAAATGGAATGCAACATTCACATGATTCTTCCAACCTCCCAATGGCCTCCTCTTTTGGACTTGATCCATTTACATCTTTCATCAGTAACTGCCTCAAGTTACCGGACATAGACTAACCATTCGTCAAATCAAAATAACTTATAATGCAATATACAGGAAGGATTTGATATATAAAAAATGAGGCACGGAAACTTGGGTATACTAGGTTGTACTTCCACTAACTGCAAAGGTAAAGCCAATTAGTAGGCAACCCCACTAATTTTCTCTGTGATCTCATAGGACCCTAATTAAGTCTGCAATCATTAACCCCTCAGTACTAAACTTAAGAAGAAAAAGCCTTAAATTTGTATGGCTCTTATGTCTACCATGTGCTATCTGAAGTCTAACCCACAAGTCTAACTCTCTTTGTAGCACCTCGAATCAAATCATAAGTTTGAGGTTGAATATCAACACTATTATAAGCACCAATTTGTAATCTTTACTACATACCATATGAAACCTCAAATGGTGTCTTCTGAATGCTGGAATGACAGTTGTTAATATAGGAGGACTCTATCAGAGTTGAATATTAATCCCATCTACCACTGAAATAAAAATACATTCCTAGAAATCTCCTGTAGTACAGGGATGGTCCACTCAGACTACCCATCTTTGTGTGGATGAAAAGTCATACTCAAAGCTACCTCTATACATATCTCAAGCGGCATGGTCCTCCAAAACAGGAAAGAAATCTTTGTACCCCTATTTGATATAATAGAAGATGGCACCCCATGCAGACGAAGAATATCCCTAATGTCCAAGACATCAAGTCTTGCGGCATCCCAAAAATGTAAAGTCCGTAGAATGTGAGTGGATTTGGTCAATAGATCCATGATAACCCATATACAATCACGATCTATGGAGGTATGATGAAGTCCAGGAACAAAACCAAAGATAATCTTCTCCCATTCCCACTCGAGAATAGGGATTCAATGCAACACACCACATGGTTTGTTGTGCTCAAACCTCACATGTCATCCATTCATGCATCGAGAAACCAACCCTGAAGGCACTATCTAACACTAGAATAGAAACTGTTATCATATAAATCTTTATCAAAACAATATGTCAACCTAAAACATTACCGAAATCAAGGACACAAGTCCATGATATATCCAAAGGCATCCAAATAATCCCTTTGTACTAGCTGTTAGTCTGTGGGTAAAAAATTAGTATTGTATTATGCTTGAGAATCAAGATGTGAATTGGGTACCATTGTCTGAAATAACAGGAATGTGGATGTCACATAAGAAAAAGACTACTCGAACATGAAGGTTAAAAGACCTTATACACATCTTTGTGATGCCCAAGTATAGGGATTATCTGGTATAATGGATCTTGCAAGGAATGGTATGAATCAAATAATCAGCTTCGAAACTACAAGGACTAATATAGCTATAACGTTCCGTCAGAAACTAATGAAACCCTATAGGAAAGACCCCCAAAACTAATAGCTCCTTGGGTATAATTGACTAAAAACATCACAAAAAGGCAACTCACACCAACTGGCAATCAACAACATTAGGAAACACAAATTGCGGCTAACCTTGCCTGCAAAGCCAACACTACTCTTGGCTCAAAACTAAAACTAAATTAACTATCTAAACTCTGATCATCAAAATCAACCTACCAATCTGAAATCAACCGAGAATTGACCCAAAAAGATCACAAAAACACAAGGAACAATCACCCCAAGGTATTCTGTCATACTACCCACACATTGATAGTAACCTCAAATCACAATTATAAGCTCAACTTCCATTGTCTCATAACTAGACAGTGTAACAAACTAAGCCATCACTTTATCCAAAATACAAATAACCGGAATTGGTGATCATCGTAAATTGAGAATAGGGATGAACTCTAACTAGTCCCAACTTTCAATGGTTAGGTGCCCCTAACTAAGAACCTAGAAGCATACCTGACATTCATACAAAGAACACTATTATCAATCTAGATAACAACTCGGCTAAACCGATCACTCATCCAAACATAGAAAATCACATCAGAAGTAACATCCATATCCACACAAAGGAATCAAGCATGCACGGCCTCATCAATTGACTAAGACCGTAAATAGATCACGTAGCCCTATATACGAAATCCTCTAGGATACCACAACCTTGATCCACCATTAACAGATCACTGAAGCCTATAATCATAGTCATATTCCTAAGGTACCAAAACTAAGCATAAGAAAACCTGACTGAGGTAATGCAAGAGACGATAGTCAACTCATTTAACCCCGACATGGGCGAAGGATAAGGATAACTATCTATGATAAATCCAAAACCGAATGAAATGTACAGAAATGAAAGCTATTCACTAAAAATACTACTCACTCCAGTTATCTAAAACCAACAAATGGAAAACACGGGTGGTGCGAGTCGTAACATAGAGCTACCGAATAGCTCGCGTTGGTAAAGATCCCTAGGGGTTAACAAGGCATCTTCCAGAAAGAATTCAGAAATTATGGACCCACAATGATACTAAGAACCCCCGAGGGACTAACTATTTGACCTGACTGTAAAACCAATCTCAACTGGCAAAGACCTAAGGACCCTTATCAAACTCCCAAGATACACTACTCACGGCTAAGGTATGATCATAGTAGAACAATCCTGTATATGGGGAAAATAGGGTAACCTACCCATTCCTGACAAAGTCACTAATTCCATTTATCAATAGAAGGCCCAACTTCGCTATCCCATAACATCCTCAAGATAAAATAGAAAAACAACTCAAACCCTCACTAGGATCCACCACTAAAACGTTCCCTCCTCATACACAGGAAAAACAAAAGCACCCTATGAAAAATATCCATCACTCAGGGCAGAACAAGGTGAGGGTGATCAAATCTAAGCTAGATATGGTTCACCTAACAAGGGAACTCAACCCCTTCTTTCTTCTCATAGTACCACAGAATAACAATGACTCACAAGTACCTCCCTGGGCTAAAAGGAAACAATCATCTCACAAATAGAAACCACAACCTAGGGGCCATTGAAGAATCACAAAAAAAAGGCCACAACATCAAAGGGCTAGAAACAAAGCATAAACCCATTCTATAATACCACATTAAACAAGGGTAAGGTCACTCAAGCTAGAACAGATTAAAAAAGCAAGAAAGTAAGAGTGAAGACTAAGTCAAAATATGTCAACTAGGTAGGGAGTCAAATAAAACCATGTCGTACAAAGATATCAAAGGGTAGTTCACCAAAAAAAACCCCTCCCAAGGCCACAAGATGAAAATGATAAAACAATGGAAAACTTTGCTGACCAGCCTGACTAAGGTATTCACAATTAAGGCACTCCCTGACCCAAAAATCGGGCCCTCTGAAAGAATTCAAGAACTACTAACACCACCATCTTCACTAACTAACTACTAAGGTGAGGCTGCAATCACTATCGACTGCATGGCTAGGCGCTGCACACACCTTCTGGCCCAATGCCTAGCTCACCATGCACATAAAAACCTGGTCCCCTCTGAATGGGACCAAAAACTGATCTACTATGTCCACTACATCCCTGTAAACCTGAAGATGCGTCCCTGGTGGGTTGACTGCTCTGAGTACCCTGGTCTATGTCGGCTTACTAAGAAAAGATCTGAAAAGACTAACTGGACTATCCCAACTTAATCTGTTGTTACTGCCGAAATCTCTGTCTATCATACGATTCATATAAATTGAGCACCACTAAAACCATTTTGAGAACTCAAAGGAGAAGTTGGCGAGCCCGACCAAAACTCTGGCTATTCTTCCTAGGATGCAATAACAAAAGAACACCGGGAAGGGGGCAATCCATGGCTTCATATCAGAACCTACCACATATAAAGAAACTCCCAAGATGTTCATCCCTCAAATCTAAAATGGGTTACAACCAACCCTCGTCGTCCAGTAGACTTCTTGATCACCAGATTCATAGGTCTCACGGTATGCCTCTTCAAGAGCCACCAACTGTCCAAAGATCTTTCCAAGGATATTTCCTACTACTAACAAGTGCTCTATCATCATATGGAGAAAATAACTAATTCTATGAAGAAATATGACATCTTATCAAACAATGTTTCATCGACTCAAACGGTCAAAGACCGTTGCTGGAAACTAATATTGATGCTCCTCTAAAGACACCCACTGGTACTTTTGAGTGAATTTTGGCTTTTTGTGGAAGTGACATGACAGTAATACCTACTGGATCCCAGGTGACTCCCAAACTCTATGTCTAATGATATGGTCTTCTGGCACTTGATTCAAATTCTGAAACTCTTGGAATGCACGTCTAATGACCCTTATGGTCATTTATGATAAATACAAAACATCTTGCATCTTA
>JBDJHY010271831.1:0-10339 GCA_039654485.1 Withania somnifera
GGAGTGTGAGAAGATGATCTAGGGTTGTGTGATGAAGGGCCAAAAGAAATGTCTAGTGATGGTGATCTAGGTGTTCTCCCAAAAACTTGTTC
Source organism: Withania somnifera (assembly GCA_039654485.1). Lineage (NCBI taxonomy): Eukaryota > Viridiplantae > Streptophyta > Magnoliopsida > Solanales > Solanaceae > Withania > Withania somnifera. The sequence continues at coordinate 93 of JBDJHY010271831.1, forward strand.
TGGGGACTAGGGTTTTGAACATCTTTCTACATGAGTATGAACCTCCAATCTAGGATTAGATTCCTCATCATTTGAATAATCTACAAAATATTTTACAGACTTTGAAGGATATATTGTAAATGAAAGGAGTCTTTTAGAGATAGAAATGAAAAAGGAGAATGGGTAGAAAAAGTATGAGGAGTTAATTTTGGTATGATTTGGTTTTCTATCGTTATTAAATTGATATGGAGAAGAGATTATATGGAGAAATGGGACAATTTGCAACGAAAGAGAATGAGAAGTGGTGGCTTCCAGGGAAGTTATCATTGGAGAACTCCCTTTTTTCTTTTAATTTATTTTAATCACTCAACATGATGAGTCATTTCCTTTTTGGAGAATGAAATAGACCGGGTTCTCATGATATAAAATTTTGTGATAAACTACTTAAGAATGACTTTGTAAGAATTATATGTACCTATCTTGAGAATCAGGCTCTCAGACATTATCCAATTCTCTTCTTCTTTGTGAGTAGTTCTTAATCAAATTTACACAAACTTAACATTTTCCTAAGTTTCTTAAGAGTTGTTCCCAGTAAGGTCTTCTTCCTACAAAAACCAAGTCTGGTTAGCAAGTACCACCTTTAATTCAAAATCCCCTTCATCATCATTATTTTAGCATTTCTAACTTGATCAAATAGATTGACTAGCCCTAGGGATAATCTAATCTTTTCAAACTTCTCTTTTCTTAGTTCCTTGGTGAATATATCAGCCACTTGCTTATCTGTACCATCTGACACCATCCTAATCAATCCTTTTTCAATATTATCCCTGAGAAGGTGATGTCTCACATTAATGTTCTTGGTTTTCTTGTGCTAAACTGGATCTTGGCCGTATTGATTGCACCAATAATGTCACACAGGATAGGAATACATCTAATATCTACTCCATAATCACTAAGCTGCTGCTTTATCTATAGAAATTAAGTATAATATGCTACAACAACCACATACTCAACTCAGCTGTAGAGAGAGAAATATAATTCTATTTCTTTGATCCCCATGATATGATAGGATCTTATAAAGTGATCCATTCATGAAGTGATTTTTCTATCAACCAGAAATCCAGTATAGTCAGTATTTGCAAACTGTAGCATAGGTTGAAAACAGGTTTTATTTGTATTGATTAATTGTTATTTCCTATCCTCTTACTCATGATGATTATTTAGTAGTCATTTAGATTGACCTTGCTTAGTAAGATCTATTTATGTGTGGGTTCCATTTTATTATGACTTTTTCCTTTGTCTTTTATTGAGGTGACCGGTACACTGCCGTTATTTATTCTCTTTACTTGACTATCTATTGTAAGGATTCAAGTATGCTTTAACTTTGTTATCTGGGTCCTCCCATTACTGTTGATGTGAATAAGGATATATTAAATCGGGGGAAGTAATCCTGTTGCTTACTTGGATAAGGAGAAACCAGATCAGGTGACTGATATGTCGAGGCTACCACCCCTGTTCCTCAAAGACTGGAAAAGTAAGTTGAGGATGGTAGGTTTCCAGAAATTTCTGAATATGTTGAAACATCAAAAGAGAAACTAGATCAAGTGACTGAGATGCTGAGGCTACCACCCCCATTTTCTCAAAGACTGAAAAAGTAAGTTAAGGATGGTAGGTTTTTAGAATTTTTTGAATATATTGAAACATCTATCCGTTAATGTTCCGCTGGTTGAGGCACTTGAGAAAATTCGAGGGTATGATAAATTTATGAAATACTTGGTAACTAAGAAAAGATCTGCTAGTTTTGAGCCTGAAAATAACATTCACCATTGCAGGGCTATTTCATATAGAGCCCTGGTATAAAAGAGAGAAGATCTGGGATCATTCACAATTCCATGTACTATTGGAACATTCTATTTTTCTCAAGTACTCTATGATATAGGGTCGAGTATTGAATTAATTCCATTATCAATTTACAAGCAACTGGATTTAGAAGCCCCCAAGACTACCATGCGGCATCTGATTGCTGATAAATTAGTCAAATGACCAGTAGGGGTCTTTTTCGTTGTACAGGTCAAAGTTAATAACCTCATTTTTCTTGATGAATTTTTTATTTTAGACTGTGATGTTGACTTTGAAGTGCTTATTATTCTAGGTAGACCATTCTTACAAACCAGGAAAGCTTTAGTAGATGTCGAGAAGGGTGAGATAAAGTTTCGACTAAACAACAAAGAAGTAACATTCAACATATGAAAATCCATGAAGAAACCATAGGATATGAACATGGTATCATTTATTGACGTTGAATAGGACGAGTAAATGGAGCCATATATGGATGAGAAGTTGTTCATTGAATCACTGGCAGCGGTGGTGACGAATTTTGATGGTGACGGCCTGGAGGTGTATGAGGAAACTGTCAATTCCCTTTTAGGAGTTGGTTCTTATTCATTTGAACCAAGAAATCTTAACTTAGACCTATATAGCAGACCGACACTGCCAGCAAGTCCATCAGTTGAAAAGCCCCCTGTGTTGGAACTCAAAGCACTACCTAGTCATTTGAAATATGTATTTCTGGGAGATGATAACATATTTTTGGTCATTATTCTTGTACATTTGGTGGACCATAAGGTTACTTATTTAGTCTAGATGTTAAAAAAATCCAGTAAAGCCATTGGGTGGATAATAACAGATATTATCGGTATTCCTTCCAGGTATTTTCTTATATCGCATTGAGATGAAGGCTGACAGTGTTCCTAGAAGGGAGCACTAGGGAAGAATGATATGGTTAGTGCAAATTAGATAGAACCTTTCAAACTAATATGTGATGCTAGTAGAGTGGCACTTGGTATTGTTCTTGGGCAGAGGAGGGATAAGATTCTTTATCCAATCTATTATGCTAGTAGAGTGTTGAATGGGGCACAAAAGACTTATACTGTCATAAAACAAGAGCTTCTTGATGTGTTATATGCTTTTGAGAAGTTTAGTCTTACCTTTTTGGTACTAAGGTGGTGTTACATACTGACTATACGGATCGGAGATATCTCATGGATAAAAGAGATGCCAAACCAAGGCTAATTCATTGGATACTGCTACTACAAGAATTTTATTTTGAGGTAAAAGACCACTAAGGGTATGAAAGCCAAGATGGGATCACCTTTTTTAACTAGAGGTAGATGGAAGAGAGAGAGAGAGAGAGAGTGGATGCAAAAATTAAAGATGCCTTCCCTGATGAAAGGGTAATGGAGATCAGGGCAGATATGGTCTGTGGTATGCGGACTTTGCCAATTTTTTAGTAAGTAACATAAGGACTGAATGTATAAGCCTATATGCAAGACACAAATTCCTCCATGATGCAAGAAGATATTTTTAGGATAAGCCATTCTTTTTTCGGCTATGTGCCGAATATATGATATGGAGATGTGTGTCGTAGGTGTGTATGGAAGGAATTCTTAAAGCTTGTCATTCATCCCCTATCGGATGGTAACACAGCAATGCCCAAACCGTACAAAAAGTTTTGCAATATGGTTACTTCTGGCCTACCCTACACTGTGAAGGATATGAGTTCACTAAGGAATGTCATAAATACCAATTGTAAGGAGCTACCTGGCGTAAACATGAGATGCCTATGACTCTTGTGACGGAAGTGGAGCTTTTTGATGTCTGGGGGATTGACTTTATGTGTCCCTTTTTGAGTTTGTATGGGAAAAAGTACATCATAGTGGCTGTCAATTACGTGTCTAAATTGGCCAGATTTGTAGCATTACCAGATAACGAAGGAAAGAAGATAGTGGCTTTCCTTAAAAAGAACATCTTTACGAGGTTTGGGACTTCAAGAACAATCATCAGTGATGAAGGGTCCCATTTCTGTAATAAGGTCTTTCGAGTAGTGTTGGCTAAATATGGAGTAAATATTCATAAGCTGACTATACCTTATCACCCTCAACAAGCCAATAAAGAGATCAAGTCAATACTTACGAAGGCTGTGAATGCTATTAGAAAAGATTGGTCCCATATAATGCCTTGTGGGCATACAGAAATGCATTTAAAACATCAACTGATATGTCTCCTTTTCAACTGATGTATGGAAAATCTTGTGATTTACCGGTTGAAATGGAGCACAAGGCACTGCGGTCTCTAAAGAGAGTCAACTTAAATTGGAATGCGACCATTAATTTACATTAGGATCAAATTAATAAAATGGATGAATTTTTAACCAATACATATATAAGAGCCTCTATATACAAAGAACGGATGAAGAAGTAAGACTATCAGCGAATTGAAAATTGAGACTTTAGCCCGGGAGACCTGGTTTTGCTGTTTAATTCAAGATTAAGATTCTTTCAAGGAAAGTTAAGGTCGCAATGGTCAGGTCCTTATGTTTTCCAAACAGGTTTCCTGTCCGGAGTAGTCGATCGAGAGAATGAAAATAAGGTTGGATTCAAAGTAAATGGGAAACCATAAAGAAGTTCTACAGATCCATGGAGGGGGTACGAGTTGTGGAAAAGGTTATACTTAATGAAATCTGAGTAATCAAGGTGATTATGCTATGCCTTGATGGTAACCCAGGTGCTATTGGGAGGCAATCCAACTCCTCGTAATTACTAATAATCAGACATCACATGTATTAAAGTACACATCCTTTTCCACTTCAGTTTTATGGGTATTTGCATTGGGTACTATGATACGTTTTTTGTGGGGAAAGGGTGTAGTAACTTTTATTTTTATTTTTTTATCTTTATTATTATTTGTATTTTCGGTTTATTAGTTGATTAGTATGTTCTTCTTTCCATGTTCTTTTCCCACGTACATTCTATCTAGTAGAACTGACATATTTAGGTTGTAGGTTTATGCTTTATGGTATTAAACATTGATTCCTGTGTAAATAAAATTTTATTTTTAGTATAAATAGATCATCATCTTCTGTTAAAGTATTAGCTGTATTAAATTATGAGCTGTAAAAGATGAATGGTGCTGATTGCAATTGTAACTCTTAAATTATCCACATAACAGTTTGTAATTGATATGCGTTGTCTACTTGCAATGAGTGGGTGAGTGATCTAGTCTAATGTTTTTGTGTATGTGATATATAGAGGTTGCCCAATTCAATTTTAGCTAAGTAAAAGGTAGGTTGATGCGAAAATGATTCTATGCTTTCTTTGATTTAGTCACTAATAGCCTTTAAAGATCTCCAAATAATGGTGAGTTTCCAAGTTGATCCCTATAAAATTTTCTTTCTAAAACCAACCATAGATTGATCCCAGAAAAAAATAATGAGAATTAGTTGTTATGGCCCTGGTTCTCTATTGGATATTGTGCACCTCAATAAAGGAATTATAACCTAGGTTGAGGGTGGCTATGTTAGAAAACACTACTAGATAATACGCAGTGAGATTTTATCTTGTCCCTGATAGTGTGTTGTCAACCTAAGTTTAAAATTAGGTTGAGGGTGGCTAACGCTAATCCTTCTTAAATAGAATATATAATGAAATTATATGCAGACAAAGTGGAGGAGGTCGAGTATGTATAACTAAATGCTTTGAGGATAAATAAAGAGAAAAAAAATGAAAAAGGGCTAAGTTTATTAGCCGAGTTAGTCACTAAATTCCCAAATAAAGCCCTACCAACACTCGAACCTTCATTACAAGCCAAAAAAAATCCTGGCATGATCATGTTAACCTACTAAAAGCTAAGTTAGAATTGATAAGGGCAAGCTTATGTAGATTATATACATGATTAGATTTCTTTCCGAGTAAGAGCGAATACTTCCCCAATCCCATGATAAATAAACCTTCGTGTGTGAGGAACTTCTTTATTGTAAGGACAAGTAGATAACTAATTCAATTGTAAACATGTTATTGCAGTGATTTCAAGTGATGCATGCCTTGCAATAGGTCTTTTAGTTTATCGTTCATTAGATACAGTTAATAAAAAAATACAACTAGACAATATAATATGATGCCTGATGATTGATTGTGCTGGGTTGAATTTTACTCTAGGGGTGTTTTAAGTGTTTTATATTTGGTGTTGTGTTGTTTCTTAAAGACAAGCAAAATTTCTATGTTGAGGCTGTTGATGTGACAATATTTTACGTCACATATGACACTTAAAACTATGAAAATATTCGTGCTCTGAAGTAACTTTTGTGTGATTTGATATGTTTTGTATGCATTTACAGGGTAAATTTAATGTCCGTCACTTTAGAGCTATTGCAAAGAAAAGTAGATTTTGGGCGGCAATTTAGATGTCTCGTCCAACCTTGGATAGTTTACACAAGCTGACTTCTAGGGGAAATTTCAATGGTTAAAATGAATGAAATAGGCTAAGGATTGGACAGTTCGCCCAAACCCAGAGGTTCGCCCAAATGAGTTTTGTCTAAGACAAAGTTCACTGATTGAGAGGAGGAGCTGTACGGAAGACTGGACGGATCTTCTACTGGTTAACATTTCATACAATTGATTCCTCATAAATGGAATCTTACTGGTCAAGGGAAGGAAACATACGGCAGATCAGGCGGACCATCTGAGGCCAGACAGATTGCCGAATGTTTCACCCAAACTGGAACAATAATTTATTCGAAGTTTCAGATATCACACTTGTACCCATGTACTATAAATATATGTATTAGGTTAATTTGATAGAAAATCATCATTCTAAATTTATATTCTTTTGTCATAACTAGTTTTTACATAGTTCTGAGGATGCAATTGATTTACGATTCTTTTCACAAGAGCACATGTGTGGATAATGATCTGTGATTATTTGTTGCAATCAGTTTGAAGATTATTTTATTTGTATGATTCCTATTCCATTTTCTTGTTAGTGTTGTTTATTTTATGACTATAGGTAACTAAACCCCAACTCTAGGGTTGCCGGATCCATAGGTGAAACCAAACTAGGGTTTTAATACCAATAAGGTTCTTGAATTTATCTAAGTTTATGAACACATAATCTCAATGATTTAATAGATTTTAGTGGTTGAAAACACTGGAACATACCTAGGTTTAACTAGTACTAGCCCTGTGGTTAAAACTACGAGATGAGCTTATCCTAAGAAATTGGGGCATTAACCCTCGTCTAATGATTATTGCGGTAATAAGGGTGATCTTCTTGATTTATTATGATAGAGACAAGGCACTCTTTTACAGCATGATCATGGTGTAAAAGAGCTCTATCTAGGATTACAGGTTCAAAAACACTTAGATAAATATCAATGTCACTATAAATAACTCTGTACTTGGGAAAGACTACCAGACCATATAAGTTTACAAGCCACAGTTTTGTCCGAACCCTGGTGAACATAATCCTAGGTTTTCTCATAACTTGAATTCCATTTTCAATCTACAAAATTGATATTCACAAGCAGTTACGAATAATACTCCGTTACACACCAATCCCCCTATTTTTTCTTCATGTTATTCAAAAATAACAACTAACTGGATAAATATTAACAATAAGCTTAAACACGATACCGTATTCCCTGTGGGATCGACCCCAATCTTGTTGGGTTTGTATTTGACCAACAACCGTTTATACTTCTTTGAAAGGTGAAATTTGAGCTTTATTAGTGAGTTTTGGTGCATTGTTTGGCTTTGTTTTCTCTGTTTTCTCTTCATCATTGTATGTCCACAATGATCCTTTTAATCTTGATTAATTATTATGATAAAAATAAATATGAATAAAAAATACAAAAATATTTTATATATCGTTTACCTCCTAAAACTTATAGAATCTATTTTCTTAAAGTTATTTTGAGTTTTGATGTACAAATGTATGTATATTTTAATTGACATAATAGTATGAAAATTATTTATTTCATTGGTAAGCATATGAACGCCAACCTTTATATGATTTTAAATTTTGAGTTGACAAAATGCAGGTGACAAAGGAACAAACACTAATGCAAATCTTAGAGTCGGTAGATGTATCCAAATCTAATGATTCTCATAGTTATTTTTGCATTTTTTGTATCTTGAAATTTTTCTGTAGAGGCCATAAGCCATTCGAGACTTATCAAAACTGTTGCTTCGGTTCTAAGGTCGTTCTTTTGATCATTATTTATGTTTCCCCATTTAAAGCCTTTAATACTGATAGAGTTGATTGTAATCACCAATCTTAAATGAACTCAAAGTTGAATTGTGACAGTTCTATTAGCTCTGAAATGTAGATTTTGGTCGAGATGGACTCTTGGTTCAAGATCGGGAGCTCTAGTTTTGAGTTTGTGCGATTTTACATTTTTTGTATGCTTTATGGTTCATAAGTGTAGTTTGGGTGGTCATTTTGTGATCTGAGTCTTGGATTAAAAATCCGACTGCACCATTAGCTCTAGAATGTTGAGTTTGGGTTGGATGAGTTATTTGTTCGCGCTTTAGGCCAACCATTCTTATTTTGAGTACTTGGTTGAAAAATTGGTTATTTTAGTAAGTATTTACTTTGGTCAACATATCATCAAAATAGCCCATGATTGAAATTTCATCTGCGTTGTTGATCCAACTTATTATTTCTATGAAATTAAATATTTGGCTCATATGTATCGGACTCAGTTTGGGCCTGAAACAAATTCTACCTCCAAAAAGTTGCAAAATGCATTGCGCTAGGGAGCTCGATCACACAAATTTCCCATTAATTTTCTTTAGCGCAATCACGCCTATTATCTAGATGATGGTGCTGAGTTGAAGCTGGTCCCCATGACTCTATCGTGTCACTTGGCACCGATGATGATAATTCCATATGCCCTCTCCTTTCACGCGATGGCAAAGACACGACGCCAACGGTGCTAGTCCTTTTTCTCCCGCTTTAGCACCGATACTGATGGTACCTATACCAAATCCTAAAATTTCTTCCGTTCTTTTCATCCTCTCACTTCAAAGCTTGAGTTTCCACCATTTTTAGACCTTGGGTCTTTAATTTTGAGTTTGGGTGATACTGGGAACTCAATTTATTTGATTATTCTGTAGGTCTTGGTAATTTTCCTCTCAAATTTCACCTAAATTCCTAATTTCTTCAAATGAGTTCTTTACATTTAATCATGATTTCTAGTTTATTTCTATCTTTTATTAGCTCCAAATTTTGGGTATGAGTTCCCTACAACATGAGAAAAAATTTGATATCCATTGTCTAGAGTTTCAGGTTTGAGCGGTCATAGGTTCGTTTTAACTAATATTTGACCCCTTCTATTTTCATAGATTTATGGGTACCTTTGACTCATACTAACGTGTAGATTGTTATTTTTTTTAGTTTCAAAATTGTTTGCTCTTGTTTATATATTTATGGAGTTTTTGAGCAGTTCAAATATATTCTACTTAGTAGTTTCTATCTTGTCTTTGGAGGGATGGTAGGCTATGGCTTACCGATCTTATATTGGGTTATACGTAAAATAATTATTATAATTAGCCATCCTTGAGTTAGGGTTTTCTAGGTTGGTACACATGACCCTGTCCACTTCATTAGTCTACTTTTGGTTACGTATGATTATTTCATCTGCAATTATAGCTACCTTGTAATCCTAAGTGATCTTGATTGACTATGGAACATAGATGATGGGTTTATTACTAACTTCTGTGAGTTCTCAACATCGACTAGCTGGTTCTAGATGCTATCGTATCCATGCCTGTGCAGGTCTAGTAGGACTTGTTTAAGCTATTGATTGTGGTTGAGCATATCATTATTATGAAAATTAGTTTTTATGCATTATTTTCTATTGCTTTATGTCTAAGAGCCTGATGTCACTAATTTCGAAACCTTGCATGGCCTTGTGGGATCATTTTCAATATTATGATATTACAATGAGTATTTTGAGATACGTATACCAGTTTTCGGTGATAAATGTGATAATAATGATACAACCACTATTTTGAGATATTACTACACTTGATAAATCCGGAAAGCTAGAATTTGATGATCTATATCAGTTTTATTCTCCAGGAGGCCCAAGAAACTACATTTTAGATTATAGTGATTTAGACCCAAGAGGGTCGGGCACTTATTTATGCATTGATGCTATGATGATATCAGTTTAAATTTAGATGATTATTGAGATAATTACAAGGAGGCTCTCCACTGACCCTGTCGACCGAGCACCAACATGCATACGACTGATAGAGGGGTATACAATATGGTATTAGGTATACGCTGAACTCCTTTCATTGGTCATGAATACCGTACCTACGAATATCAGAGGAGGAGCAAATGTATTTACTTTTATCATACATTATATCATCATGCATCTATATCCTTAAGTGATGCTTGATGTTTGATCAGTGGTATGGTACACT
>JBDJHY010271851.1:0-10338 GCA_039654485.1 Withania somnifera
GAAGACTACTTTTCAGACAAGGTAAGGGCATTACAAGATTCTAGTGATTTAATTTAGGCTGACTAATGCCCCTACAACTTTTATAGATCTCATAACTCAAGTGTTTCGGCCTTATCTCGATTCATTTGTTATTGTTTTTATTGATGATATACTAGTTTACTCGTGGAGTCGAACTGAGAATATGGTCCACCTGAGGGTTGTGTTGTAGACTTTGAGGGCTGGGCGACTCTACGCTAAGTTCTCAAATTGTGAGTTTTGGCTAGATTCCATCACATTTCTGGGTCATGTAGTATCAGGTGCCGGTATCAATATTGATCCGGCTAAGGTTGTAGTGGTTTATGATTTGCCTCGTCCTATGTCCATCACTGAGATTTATAGCTTCTTAGGGTTATCAGGGTATTACCGCCTTTTATTCAGGGTTTCTCTTCCATTGCAGCCTTCTTAACTAGACTGAAATGGAAAGACGTGCCCTTCCAGTGGTCAGCTGAGTTTAAGGTCAGCTTTTTGAGGCTGAAGAAGATGCTGACAACCGCTCTGGTTCTCATTCTACTTATGGAGGGCCAGCAGTTCACTGTGTATTGTGATGCTTTGGTGTTGGTCTGGGTTTTGTTTTGATGCAGTATGCTATGTCATAGCTATGCATCGAGGCTGCAGAAGGATCACAACTGCAACTACCCCAACAATGATGTTGATTTGGTAGAGGTAGTTCTCGTGCTTAAGATTTGGAGGCATTACCTATATGGGGTTCACTGCAAGGTATTCACGTAACAGTACAACTTGCAGTGTATTATGTGTCAGAAGGAGCTTAATTTGAGATAGTAGAGGTGGCTTGAGCTCCTGAAGGACTACGACTTGACTATTCTCTACCATTCAGGTAAGGCTAACGTAGTTTCCAATGCCTTGAGCCAGAAGGTGGTGAGTATGGGTAGCCTAGCTGCAGTACCTGTTTCTAAGAGACCTCTAGCCTGGGATGTGCAGTTCTTGACTAGAATGATGGTTAGGTTGGATCTTTCAGTGCCAAAGTGAGTTATTGCTGTATTGAGCCAAGATCGTCTTTGAGTGACCAAATTCAGCAATGCCAGTCTGAGGACCCACGTCTAGTTCAGTTAAGGGAGAGGTTCCTATGGAATGATTCTGATTGGGCCAACATAGACACAGAAGGTGTATTGTGGGTTCATGGCTGCCTTGCTATTTCGAGGGTTGGTGATCTGATTTCGACTCTACTGTGTGAGGCCCACTTCTCTAGGTACTCCATCCATCCGGGTGTTTAAAGGATGTATATCTATTTGGGGTAGCACTACTAGTGGCAAGGTATGTGGAGGTGTATTGGGTCCTTTGTGTCTTTGTATTTAAACTGTAAGTAGGTAAAGTTCGAACACTAAAGGTTGGAAGGTGATATGTAGAGACCCCCTATCCCTAAGTTGAAATGCCAGTAGATTACTATAAACTTCATCACAAGCCTTCCCCGTACTTCTAACAGGATTAACTGTATATGGGTCATCATGGATCGGTTAACCAAGTCAGCTCACTTCCTACTGACTCTTTCGACTTGGGGTACTGAGAGGTCAGCTAAGTTACATGTTCATGAGATAGTCAGACTGCATAGGGTAACGATATATCATATTCTATGAGGGAACGTAGTTTACCTCACGGTTTTGGAGGTTGATTCAGCGAGAGTTGGGTACAAAGGTAGATTTGAGTACAACTTTTCTTCCACATAAAGATAGGTAGTCAGGGAGGACCATTTAGGTACTTTAGACCTCCCATTGGTTGGTTTAGATGTAGCGAGGTTTGACTTAAAGTTCTGATTGGCTCCACGATACTACAGATAAAGTCAGACTTATTAAGGATAGACTACGGGCAGCCTAGAGTAGGCAGAAGTCCTATGTGAGTAATAGTCTTCGGCCCCTTGAGTTTAGATGTTTTCACTTGGTCATCCTTAGAGTCTCTCCCATTAAGGGTGTTATAATATTTTGTAGGTGGGGCAAGCTAAGCCCCCAGTTTATTGGGCAGTATGAGATCTTGTATGGAGTTAGAGAGGTCACCTACAGACTTTCTTTACCACCTGAGTTAGCTACAGTCTATCTAGTGTTCCATGTATTGATGCTCCACTGCTATGTACCAAATCCGCCTAAGGTCCTTCATCGAGATGATGTGCAGGTTGATGACACCCATACCAATAATGAGGAGCCCGAGACTATTATAGAAAGAAATGTACGACAGCTCGGTTCTAGGGAGATTCCGGTAGTGAAGGTTCATTGGTCACATCAACTAGTTAAGGAGGCTGCCTGGGAGATAGAGAGGGATATGCGTGCCCAGTATCCATATATGTTTGATCCTTTATGTACTAATTCCTTCCTTAATTTTCAAGGACGAATGTCATTTTTAGTGGTGGATGTTATAATGACCCGCTCGGTCATTTCCTTGACTTTTTGTCTCTTTATGTATTTAAAGTCATTTGGTAGTTTCCCTAAGACGTTTATTACATTTTGGGACTCGTAGCTCGGTGCCCTGATGTCTCATTTAGTCGTTACCTCGGTTTCCCTATTTTGAAGTTTCAGTGATGAAGCACTGAAACTCGAGAGTGAATTAGTAGTAAATGCGCTCAAAATTGATTCTAGACAGTTCCATTAGCTCTGATTTTCTACTTTGGTCTAGTTAGACCTTAAGTCTATGTTCTGGGATTTTTTTCTGAGTTCGGTTGTGTTGTAGAGCTTTTGGACCAAAGCTGTTACGTTGTTTTGTGGAAAATTTAGCCCTGCCTAATTTCCTTCTTGGGCCTAGTCCATACGGCATCATGAGCAAGGACTCGGCAATATTTATATGTATAAACCGTGTCCTTGAAACTTTCAGATATTTTTCCCATCTTATTTTTTCTTCTTTTTTCTTCTTTTCTCCGTCCAACATGCTATTTAGTCCCTAATGTCAACCAAATGGAAGGGAAGTCCATCCCCAAACTCACCATTGTCTTTCCTTTCGTTGTTAAGTTTTCTTCTTCACCTCCCATAGAAATTTTAGCTGTTCATCATTGTTGAGGATTTGGATGAGTTAGTTGTCATTCCTTATTTAGATTTTGTCGAGTATAGCCATCGTCCCCATATCTAGACTTGTTTGAGTGCAGTTTATTTATCTCTAATTTATCAGTTGGTTATGGTCCAATGCATGAGTTCGCTTGCAGCTATTTTATCTTTAATTTCCAATTGGTTAAAGTTCAATTCATGAGTTCCAGCTTGTAGATGTTTTACCCCTTTTCCAAGATTGGTTTATAGATGTTCTATCTTATCCCAAATTGGTTTATTGATGTTCTATCTTTTCCCATATTGGTTCATAGATGTTCTATCTCTTTCCAAATTGGTTTATTGATGCTATATACTTTTTCCCATCTTTGTTTATAAATGTTTTATCCTTACTTCCTCGTTGGGTTATGTGCAATCCATTAATTCTAGCAGGTTATTTCTTTATGATGTATTTTTCCAACAAAAATGCATTCTAGGATTTTTAGAATTGGGGGCTCCTAATGCTCACTTGAGACCCTCAGAGTTTTTCGCTAGGTTGCTGCAAATCGGAGACTTCCCCAATGCCTCAAGGTCCTCTTTGCGAGGTCACCTTCCCAAGGCCTTCTTGATGAACTCACTCCAGTACCCCAAGTTTGCCTTCATGAGGGCATCTTGCCGGGGTCACTTTGGCAAGGCCGCCTCGGCAAAGTCACGCCAGCACTTCGAGGTCGCCTTGACAAGGTCGTCTTAGCGAGGTCACCTTGGCGAGGCCTCCTTGGTGAAGTCACACCATCTCCCTGAGGTCATCTTGGTGAGGTTGTCTTGATGAATTCTCCTTGGTGCGATTACACCTGCTCCCCGAGGTTGCTTTTGCAAGGTCACCTTGCTGAGGTTCACAAGTCTTTCTTAGTTTAGATGTCTAAAGACTACTTAATCCCTTGTTCCTGCTTTAGCCTCTGAGGTAACCTCGATGAAGACCACCCCAGCGGCCCCTGCCCTCTTAATATGGCTTCACCTTTTCATTTTAGCTCACCTTCCTTACATTCTTAGTCTCTCCTTGAGCTTACTTTTGAACCATGAGTCCCTGAGTTGAGGGCTACAGGCTGAGGTGTTAGTTGTGTTCTTGAGCTGCAAACCCCACTTCTCGACCCCAGTTTCTAGTAAAAGATGGATTTGTTTATTCATCTTTTGACCTCGGGACTTGTAATTTGTAAATTTTCGGAGGATTTTGACTCTATTGGAACTTCATGTCCATCGTATGGGAACTTCATAGATTTTCCCCGGCGTCCAGGTAGGCTCGGTATATTTTTTGCATCATAGATAGGGTTGATATTAATATGCTTGTGATATGGCTGACAGTGTGGGATGGGTTATTTAGGTTAATCATTGTTTCTCTATTGATATTCATTTTTGGATTCCAGGGACTCGTGAAAAGGCATAGACGGTGAAGGGTTGTATTCTCGGGTCCTTGCTACCGTGTTGAGGCCACTGACCTTAGGAACTATTTTAGTTGTTACATGATGAGTATGTTGAGATGAGCTTTTAGCTGGTGTCCTTTCGCCGATCCTAGAGTCTATTTATCTTTCATTTTTTTATTATTTATTTTATTACTGCTACTATATTGACACTTTGTGTATTTACTATTTGGAATGTTACTAGCACTGAAGGGCTGGGCCCTCGTTTTGATATTGGCACTCAAGGGTTTGGCGGTCATTTTGATATTGACACTAACAAGGGGTGTGTGTCTGGTGACGTTGTTGACACTATCAGGGAGTGTGTGTCTGGTGATGTTATTGACACTGATAGAGGGTGTGTTTCCAGTGATGTTATTGACACTGACAAGGGATGTGTGTCCGATGAAGTTGTTGACACTGACAAGTGGTCAGTGCTGGAGGTTGATACAGTTCTACTTTACTTTCTTGCACCCCTGTGTATTTCTTTATGTATGGTGTATGCTTATCCATCTTAGATAGGGAGCCACAGTGGGTTTTGTTGTGCTATTTTTTGGCTATCGGTGGAATGCGGCCCTAGGTAGGATATATTATGCTAGTAGTACTTACCAATTGTATGGAACACCAGTAGGTTCTTGTGTGTTTAATTTTATTTCATATCTAGTAGTATCCTTCTACTCGATCCTTATTTGTAGTTCCTGTGTACATGGTATCTTGGTTTGTGAGGTTTGACTGAGCTAGAGCACAGGTGTGTTTCCTTACTTCGATATGAGTTTTGGTTTTTGACACTATAGACTATATCTATCATGTTTAGTCCCCGTATTCCTCTACTAGTACATTTGATACGTTACTCCTTTGCTTATTATTAGTTTTACATCTTTCTTACTATTTCTATTCTATTATCGACATGTTTTACTTCCTCACTTATTGCTCGCATATTATTTTAACCCAGCTGGCCGATGATGTCTACAGGGTACCTTGTTTGGTACTCACGCTACACTTCTGTGCCTTTTTTGTGATGCATATAGAGGCAGGGGTTATCATCGATGCGGTGATCATGCGGACTAGATCCAGTTGACTATGGAGATTATAGTGAGCTTTGTTGTCTGAGTCTACCGTGGTTTCCTTCACTTGGATTGTTTAACTTGGTCCATTGCAGGCCCTGTATTGTATTACCTATTATGGGAGATTTTGTATCTTTTGTTTATTTTGTATAATAGCTCCACATGCCAGTGACACCGGGTTTTAGGATTTGAGTTATGTATGATTCCTTGTTGGCTTTTGCTATTATGTAGTTTTTATTCTTTTATTTTGTGGTATTTGTTGTTCTACAGGTTTATAGCCCATTGTGCGTAGCTCCAGGTTAGGGTTAGGCTTCTCTACAGGAGGGATGTAGAGGCCATCATGACCCGGTTTTGGGTCATAACATTAGAATAGGTTTTAGTTCATATACTAGGTGTTAAATAGGACTTAAACCAAATAATTAATGAGTAATGGAGTCATGGGGAGGGTTGAAATTACCCCTGGGTGTGAAACAGATAATCTTGAATAATAGTAGTAGGACACCATGAGTCATATAACGATTACTGATGTGGTAGACCATTACTCATGGAGTGAGACATGGTACAACACTTCGTGACTTCTAAAGTGCTTTTGTTAAATAAAGGTTGGTCACTGGAAAGAGGCTCAGAGAACCACCTCTACATATCATGATTTGTGGTCTTGCATTCTATGAATTGTGAAACAAGTCGGGGAAACAGGGTAGCCTTAGGAAGTTTCCTATCTAGTTTCCACGGTTTAGCAATATGATTCATCAAGATACATTTCATGAGTCGTGGTCCTTCTCGTGGGGAAATTGACACAAGTTTCTTCTGGTTTGAATTTATAAGATGGTCTTTAGTACTTCTAGGATACTACAATCATAGGGTATTATAGGTAGCAATAAATAACAATTGCTATCAAACTCAATCTTTAAAACTAACTCAGGTAAGTAATAATAAGAAAATTTGCAATATCATTATAAAATCTTCAACTCTTAGTGTATTAAATGAACTCAAATAAATTATTCTGACTTGACAAGTTTTGACCAAGAAAATGCACATTCAGTTAAAAACCTTTGATCAACACTTGTCACTTCACAAACTCTAGGAGGTTTTATAACTAACATACCTCGTGCACGTAGCTACAAATTAGAACATATATCTCTATATTGAGTAAGGTCCCAAAACTTGCTTCCAAGGACTTACTCCTACTAGATCCACTAAGACATAAAATAGATATGCCACATTGGGTCATCTACTATCAATACGCCACGTAGGGCAATTAATGTCCTACAATTGGCTATACAAGTTATAGGATAAGGGTAATTTTACCTGAATCCTCTCGGTGCTAATACTACTCCTAAATCTTACCATTTACTAACTACTACTCATTTATATATTTGTTAGACACATAGGTTCAATTAACTCGTGAATTTATCACTATCTCTATTATACTTCTTACTTTATTACCGTGCTCATACTGACTAGTCTTGTAGTTCAAACAATTAAAATTCTTTTTAATTTTTTTTTGTTGAATTTGTACCCAGATTATGTTTTGAAAGACAAAATTATTAATTTTTTATTAATGAAAGCTTGATAATAATTGTAAGCCATGCTTCTAACCTTGCAACTAACCAACTCATGAACCTTTTCACAATTAATGGCATTACTGTGAAAATCAGGAATAATGCGTAAAATTGCACAAATGGGCTTACAACCATGAATTTTACCATCCTCTACAATTTTATGGGCAATTGATAGGAATTCAGACTTCAACTAATAAACTTTTAAGTTCCCTAGATATAATAGAATGAACTCATGCTATAATGATCAAGTGGATGGAAATTTCACAATTTCATCATTACCAATGAATTAGGGATTCATCTAGATTCCTGTGTTATAAGATGAACAAAAATACATAAGGGAATTGGGATCAAGGGTGAAAAGAACCCTTTCACACAACCCACGTACTTGAACCTTGAAGAATTTATGACTTGAACTTTGGAAAAGAAATCTTAGCCTTTTCTCGAACATATAGAGAATAACTTTGATATAAAACACTTACTTGATATGAATAAGTTTATAATGAATAGAATAAAGTGTTTGGGCATCTATACAAACAAATTTCAGAAACAAACCGACTCAGAATTAGGAGGAATAGTCTATGGAAATTTCAAATCAACCTTTTATTAAATTACCTAGAAATCATCGAGGCATACCATTAGTCGACCCTATGACTCACAAAATGCTTACTCCATGACCTATCGTTGAAGTCTTGGTGTTGAATTTGTCCACTAGATAGTATATGTCACCCTACCATTTCATACCAACAGTCATGGGATGTCACTTAATGACTCATGAAAAGAAGTCGTGGGAATTAGACTAGAAAACAACTTTAAGTCAGGCAATACATGAGTTTACGAAAAGAGTTGTTGCATATTGCGGGTGATGCTATTGAATCGTGGGGACCTGAGCTACTTTAATACTTCTTTCAATATTCCATGAGTTTGATAACACGACTGGTGGTGTGCCATATCATGAGTCATGGTCAAACTCGTGCCAACTAGGATCAACATTTTAGTTCCCTAAGTCTTAGACCTAGTTTTGAAGATTAATTGAAGAATGGATTATTACATATTAACATAGTCCACACATAAAAATAAGTTCATTTCCTTCAAGTATTACAATTAAAACTTAACGGTCAAAATCTTCAAACATTGAACGAGTACCCAAAACTCATCCAGTACCCCCGAGCACAATAGTAATGTAAACCACATTTTGAAACTAATGGAATCACCAAAACACCAAAAAGAATTCATTATAATAATATCTTAACTCAAGTCAACTCTTAACATAACAATATCCAAATTTCCAAATAAGAAATTGAAACTCATCCAAAAACCTCAAAAAATTGAACAAAGCCTTCAACAAGACCATATTCCACCCTTTCGGACCTAGTGGAATCATCAAAACTTTATTTGACCTTTCTAAACTCAACCATTGACGAAAGTCAAACCTTAATTTTAACATTCTCGCATCTTGGCAAATGATTTAAGATTAAACCAAAAGCTCGGGGACCCAAACCTATAATCCATCTAGACCAAAAACCATATTCCAGATAGAACAAAACTGTCGAAATTCTATTCCAAACTTGCTAGCACAAAATATGAACTTTAGTCAATTCGCCTATGCTTCCAACTCTCAAAACATCTCTAGCTTCTATGGGAACTAAGCCAATAGTTCTTCTAACCCATAAATCATGTCCCAAAACTAACAAAATTTATGGATTTTGAATCCAAATACTCTCACTTTAAATGTTGACCAAAGTAAAAATTATAGCTTAAAATTCCAAATTATCCCACTAAACCCCCTAAACACATTACGAAAGGTATAGAACTAAAAACCAAAGGCACTCATTGACAAAATTTCATATTCTAGAGTTAATAGAATTGATGGATTTCTAATCTGAGCCTCAAAGCGCCAGATTTTGACTGATGTCAACCATTTTCAATTTTAAACCTTTCAAAGTTGATTTTTTCAAAATGATAAATCCACCCTCTCTATCTTCAAAACAAGTACGCTGATAGACTTATCATGATATACAACAACTATAGGGAAAGGTAAAATGACAAATTGCATAAAAAATTAAAAGATCAACCAGAAGGTTATTAAACTTAAACCATATTGATAACATATAAATTACACCTCTCAATGAAGTATAAGCAATCGTTGGTAAAATAAAGAATCCAACTAGGCTAGAATCGATCCCACAATGAATATTATATCAGTTTTATACCGAGCAACAATATTTAGTCAATTAGAAATTATTTCTAGCAACATATATAATGAAAAAAATGGGATTGTTTTGTATGAATGTATCTGTTAACTTATAAAAGAATTCATGTGTTGATAAGATCTTGGTTTATGTTCCCCAGGGTACAAAAAACTTTGAATTCTAATCATTTATGGTCGTGCAACCTTTCATAAGTGTAGATCTACATCTAGAATTAATGGAATTTATCAATGTGTTTTTCAACCTTTAATCCTATATAAACCTCTTTTACACAGGGGTCAAGCTATGAAAGAGTATGTTGTTTCTATCATTGTAACTCAAGTTGATTACCTTTATTAATGCAATAATCATTAGATGGGGGTTAGTGCCTAGAATATACTAAAAAATCCACTAAATCATAGAGATTACCTTTAATCTTAACTACCTGTTATAACCATGGTGGATATACTAAAAAATCCACTAAATCATAGAGATTACATATACATACACCTTGTTAGATGCAACAACCATATTCAAATTACAACCCTAATGTTGTTTCACCCATGTATCCCATAACCCTAATGTTGTTTCACCCATGTATCCTATAACCCTAAAGTTGGGTTTTAGGCACTCGTTGATATAAAAACACAACATTAAATTAATAAACCGACAAGCATAATACCGATGAAATAGCCTTCAAACTATAATAGAATTGTTGTCAAACATCCTAACTCCACACACTTGTGCTTGTGGAAGAGAATGGCAAAGACAATGTATGAAAATAACAAAGTGTTGTATCCAATATTGTATAAAAGTTTTTCTCAAAATAACCTAACACTAGTATTTATATGGCATGGATACAAGTGTAATATCTGAAACTTGAATAAATGTTTTGTGAAAGACGAATCGCCTAGTCTTCCATCTGTCTCCGTCACTCTACATTTGAAATCTATTTGGGAAGAAGCTCATTAGATGAACCGTCTCCTTTTCCGTCTATCACTGGATGAAACCCATTTGGGCGAACCGTATGAGGTTCAAGAATCATCCAATCCATCGCCTGGTTTTGTCTTCTTATTGAT
>JBDJHY010271882.1:0-19805 GCA_039654485.1 Withania somnifera
GGCTATGTCCTTCTTTATACCTTCCCACCAATACAATTCCTTCAGGTCTATATAAATTTTAGTAGCTACAGGATGAACATAATATTTTGAACTATGAGCGTCAGACAAAATCATATCTCTCAACCTATCAACTACCAAGACACAAAGATTACCCTAAAGCAGAGAACCCCATCTCTACCTAGTGAGAAATGCTGGTCTTTAAGTTTCTGGAATATACTCTTCACCTTAACCAACATTAGTCACCATCTTTCTTGCTCTTCAGCTCAACTACCACAGATGACTCAGAAGAATTTTGAACAAGCATACCACTATCACCCGCATCTATCAATCAAACCCCAAGGTGTGCAAGCCTATGCATAACTTTAGCCAACTCTCTCTTATTCTTCTTAATATGAGACAAACTACACAAAGACAACCTGCTAAGGTAGTCAGCCACTACATTTTCCTTATATGTATGATACATAACTGTATCATAATCCTTCATTAACTCAAGCCACCTTCTTTGACAAAGATTCAAATCCTTCTAATGAAATACATGACGTAGACTTTTATTATTAGTGAAGACGTCTACATACACCCCATACAAGTAGTGTATCCATAATTTAATGCAAAAACCATAATTTCCAGCTCAAGATTATGAGTGCGGTAATTCTTCTCATGAGTCATAAGTTTCCTAGAATTATAAGACACTACCCTACTATGCTGTATCGATACACAACCCAAACCAACCACGGAGTCATCACAATATGCCATAAAACCCTCTAAACTATCAAGTAAGGTCAATAGCAGTGCTGAAGTCAACCTAGTATTCAACTCCTAAAAACTTTTCTCATATGCATCTGACCATTCAAATTTCACCTTCTTCTCAGTCAAATGGGAGGGGGGGGTCAATAGATCTACTATGAAAGAAACGCCCTGGACAAACCTATAGTAGTACCCACATAGACCCAGAAAGATATAGGTATCTGATGGGGAGGTCGATCTAGGTGAATTTATGACTGAATTCTATCTTTTGGGAATCTACTAGAATACCTTAATGGAAATGACATGACTGAGAAAAGCAATTGACTGGAGTTCTAACACTTAGAGAATGTATCATAAAGATGACATTCTCTAAGGGTCTAAAGAAAAACTCTGGTATGGCTTGCATGCTCCTCCTCGCTTCTGGAATAAACCAGAATGTCATCAATAAAGAGAACTACAAAAGGTCCAAGTATGACTCAAAAACCCTATTTACGAGTTTCGTGAAGGCTGCAATAGTATTGGTCAAACTGAAAGACATGACCTTAAACTCAAAGTGGCCATGACAAGTTCGAATGGCTATCTTTGGAATATCTGACGCTCTGATCTTAAGCCGTTGGTAGCCAGAAAGGAGATCAATTTTGGAGAAATGTCTAGTACCCTATAACTTATCGAAAAAGACTTCAATCCTAGGTATTGGATATTTGTTCTTGATTTTAACTTTGTTCAGTTAGTGGTAATCTATGCATATACAGAGGAAACCATATTTCTTATGCGTGAACAAGATAGGGGAACCCTAGGGAGACGCACTAGGGTACATAAACCCCTTGTCTAAGAGGTCTTCTAACAGATCTTTTCGATCCCTAAGCTCAATTGGTGCCATCTTATATGGTAGAATGAAAATAAGATGAGTTCCCAGAATAAGATATATGTCAAAGTCTATCTCCATATCAGGAGGAAATCTAGGTAAAATCCCTAAGAAAATAATCTACAAACTCCCTGACAACATTAATTAACTGGATATCTAATGTCTCATACTCAGAATCCTAGACTTGGACTAGGTGGTAGCTGCAACCCTTAGAAATCATTTTCCCGAATTTGTGGTAAGAAATGAACCTACCCTTATGAACAAATCCACTTCATTCCCACTCCAGGACAGGCTTATCAAGAAACTGGAACTGGACAACTCTATTCCTACAATCAATATTAACATGACATGAATAGAGCCAATCCATTCCTAGAATGATATCAAAATCTATCATGCCTAACTCATGCAAAATAATTGGAACTATCACCCCCAAAATGGATACTTGAAAACTATGATCGACCCTCTCAACTACTATGGAGTCCCTAATAGGATTTGACATAAAAAAGGACTTAGATAAAACCTCAGGATCAATACTAAACTGTCTAGCAAAAAAAAGGGATACAAAAGATAGGTTAAATATGGGTCTACCAATGCATACACACTAACACCATGTACATCTAAAGTACCTATAACCACATTAGACGACTGCTCCTACTTATGTTTGCAACCCAAAGCATATAACAAGTTCTGGGGGTGACAACAACCGGTACTACTAGAAGAGCCTTGTTGAGATGACTGGTTGCCAATGCTGATGTTGTACTGCCTCCATCTCCCTGCTTGGCGACAAGACAATCCCTAATTAGGTGACCTAGCTTACCACAAACAAAACACCCGTTAGAAAGGCAAGCTCTTAGAGTATGATCAGTTTGAACATATCCAAAACACCCATCATGTCCATGCATACAACAACCTAGATAGTTCTTACCACACTTACTACACAATGAATGAATGCGCCTTTCATCATACTGCCCTGAGAAACTGTCTGAGACAGCCTGCGATTCTGTTCTAAAATTTTGAGTAGGATAATTGATAGAAAAAGGGGCTGGTCCCCTAGAAGTCTGCTGCTGCTGCCTTTGACGTCCAACTGACTTGGGTTGGCTAAACTCAAATTGACCATTCTTGGACCAATTATTATGATGAATCTCCCTCAACTTAGCCTTATCTTTTCGATCTGCTCAAGATGGACCATAAACCTACCAATGTCCATATCATTAGACAATATGGTTACCCTTTCTTCTTGGATCAAATAAAGAGAGATGTTTGATATGAACATATCCATATGATTGCACATGTCCGCAAACATCTCAGGGTCATACCTGGAAAGTTTTGTAAACGTCATCCCATACTTATCCACTATCACAGATCCTTGCTTCAGACTCAGAAACTCCTTAAATATCTCATCTCTCTTCTTTCTTGGGAAGAACCTATGCATAAATTCCTCATCAAACTCATCCAATGAAGGAGGAAATGCTCCTACCTTTTTGTTCTTCTTCCACAATCATACCAAGATCAAGCAAACATCTTTCATCCTATAAGAATTTAAGTCTACCCTGTCCACCTCCAACACCCTCATCAACTCACAGATCCTCTTTACCTCCTCGACAAAGATCTCCGAGTTCTCATATACCCTCGAACTAAATTTTTTTAGAGGATTTAACCTCAAGCATTCCCTTACCCTTACAACTCCTACATTAAGAATTGGATGAACTACCGGTGCAGAAACTGGCTTCCAAGCCTATTCAATCACTTTCTGAGACATTATATGTATCATATTATGTAGTTCTACAGTCGTAATATTTGCTGGTGGCTTCTAGGGATTTAGAGTTTGTGGAGACTGATTCTACTGATTCTTATTCCCATCTTGTTGAGTTGATTGTCGTGGAGGCATGATCTTGTGATTTAACTTCATCCCATACTTATCCACTATCACAGAGCCCTGCTCCAGACTCAGAAACTCCCTAAATATCTCCTCTCTCTTCTCCCTTGGGAAGAACCTACGCATAAATGCCTCATCAAACTCATCCAACAAAAAAGGAAATGCTCCTACCCTTGTGTTCTTCTTCCATAATCATACCAATGAACGAGATAGAATCATGAACAAAGGGAAATATTTCCTACACTCTTAGTAGCCTCTCAATTATAAATATGCTACAGTTCATACTAAGACTCTACCTAACATTAGCTTTCAAACATATCCTCAGACTCGATGAACCTAGTGCTTTGATACCAAGTTTTTCATGTCTCGAAATCACCCCTAGGAGGAACCGACATCCTTATCTACTAAGTCTCTTCAATAGCCTTATTTGAGCCACTTGGACCATGCATGGATCTATCACTCTATCTCAGAAGAAGCAACATCAAAGTAATAAAATCATAAGGAAATGGCGAACTTCACTTTAATCAAGAGATAATTTGAATGATTATGAAAACTCAATATCTAAGTCTAACACCATCTATGTATGAAACCACTAACAAGATGAGTAATGCAAATAAAATAGGACAATGTCCCTAGATGGCTAAAAATTGAATAATAGTAAATGCTATCTCTAATGTCCGTGTTTTAATCAACATAAAGAAAGATTCTCTAGCTAGTTCTTGAAACAAGTGGGAATACCACTTCACTTCAATCTTCCGAGAATATAAGTCCAATCAACCACAATCATTTGGAAGGTTGTCTAAACCTACATATGTGAAAGACATATAGTGCAAGAAAGTATGCTATCAAAAATATGCCGAGCATGTGAGATGTTAGTGCAACAGGCTATATCATCAATAAAGGAACTTGCTATGCAATGTATGAGAACATAACTCATACCTCGACTGCCACCTGTTGACTCAAATAAGCCAAATATAAGTCAATAATTAAGTAAACCTCTTTTTTTATTTTTTTACCCTTAGCTCTATCTTTTCTGACTCTGCTGACCTGAATGAAAAAGGACTGACCACACTAATTGACTGACAAAATAACTAACTTAGGAGGTTCTATAACCGACATTCCTTGCTCACAAGGCTACAAGGTACGGATATAGCCTTATGCTGGGTGGGTTCCCAAACCTACCAAAGTAAAGGCAATGTATAACTCTTAGTGGATCCACTAAGCCTGGACTGTGAACGCCACCTTGGGCCATGAACTTACTTGCGTTTAACGACATAAGATATAGGATAAAGACTAAATTTCCTAAATTCTCTTGGTGCTAATACTACTCCCAAAAAAGAAATGAATTGAACATGAACATACACTGTCTTTATTGACCACATAAGGGACCATGAACTCATAACTGACTGTCTCTGCCATTAGCATCATCATGTTTTAGATTTGTTTTAGTTATCTGACCCGTGAACTAGACTTAGACTCTAATATCCAAAATCCATAAACTTACCATGATTGTGAACTATGACTCTAACTTTACTACTGAACATACCACTGAACCATGAACTCAAATAAGGGGAATTTATCCAAAACATGACTAACCAAGCATATGGACTCCACATAAGGGACTTGAACTCATAAACTGGACCAAGCTTTGCATTTTATGAAAACTTATACAATTGTAACATAAACAGATATATAAACATGATTATGATCAAGAGTATATAAAATACATGAACACAATTTATGGGATTCATCCTAAAATACCTTAATCATGACCATAGATTAAAATACTAGGTAGTTGGGCACAAGATGTGGAAGGAGACCTTGCTAAAATCTCACATACCTGAATTGGAGAAAATCTTTCAAGAAATCTTAAGGAGAAAGGCCTCACAATGATTTTGTGCTGAAAACCCCAGGTTTCGTTCTTGAGAAAAAACCTTGGGAGAATTTGTTTCTGGTTTAATTTTTGATTAGTGAATAAAATAAATAGGGTTTTTAATTTATATTTACTCCAAAGAATGGTTAAAACAACATAGGATCAAAGTTTTAATGAATGGTAAAAGTCTACAAAGTCCTTGTGAATTTTTGTTTAAAATAGAAACTGGAAACTTTCACGGTTGGTTCGATAAACAGTCGAACCGTTTACTGTCCATCAAAAAATTTGTCTAACTGTGTTCCCTTTACAATTTTTCAACCACTCTTGTGGTCTGTAGGAGGTCCTGTAGGACCTTCTGACACTTAGCCAACTTGGGGAATTTGAGTCAAGGATGACGGGTCATATGAAGAACCGTGAAAGGGTTTTACGGTTCATCAATATCAACCGTAGAAACTGGGATCCGCACTTAGGCTACGGGAAAAATGAAGTAAAAATCATGGGTGACCTTAGGGACCATTAACCCTCTTCACGGACTATAAAAGTGTTCGTGAAGAATTATGTCAATTTAGTTTTTTGTGATATTTCACAGACTTGGTTTGTTCAGCTAACATAACCTCTAGCACAAGTTTCAGGGTTTTACAATAGGAGTCATATTAGAGATACCTTTAGTCTCAAACACCAAAAAGGTAATGAAAACAACCGAACAACTTTGGAAAGTTTCGAAACATCATAAAGCTGGTCTACTCATTAATCAAAGTATGATATCGGAAATCCCACTCTCGTAGTGATCTTACACAAACTTCATTATTGATACATGCCTCCATAAATCACCCTTAAGAAAATACCAAAAAGCCACTTCACATCCCACTACCACATCAAATCTACCGTACTCGGAAGAATCAAGACATCTCGATCTCTAACCCACAATAAGATCATACCATAGGAGCGGTTCATACTGATACCACTAAGAATCCCTCTATTAAGTCGTAACACAAATGGAAGCTAATGAAAGAATGGACACCACATCAAGACTGGTATGAAGTATACAAACATTATAGGAAAGTAGAACCATGGTCAATCGATAACAAAATAAGTCGATGACACAACAATACTCTATCAAACACTGAGAGGAATGTGCAGCACCATTTGTGTTTCACTAATACCATAAAAATGCTAAACCCACCAAACATGGAAGAAAACTGGCAATGATTGAAGGTAATGCGAAACTCTATAATAGCTTATCATAACTAGATTTTTCAATTCATCAGATCTTACCAGGGTATCCTAGAGAATCTATTTGATCAATTCAACACTATGAATCGACTATAAGTATGAATAATGGACGTAACTAATGGGCAAAACCATCAAGGGACACAAAATCCCAAGAAAGATCACAACCACAACCCAATAGGAAAATAGATCCACGATCAAGAAATGTTGAAGCAAATAGAGATCATGTCAAAGTCATGTCTATAACACCCTCAATGAATATCTCTACCTGCGATGGTAAAACTGAGATATTTGACACTGTCTCGGTTGACTATACAAAAAAATATATAGTCTAATGACCAACCTCCCGCACACAAAGCAACCCTGACAAGTCGAAACCCGCTGAGATGAACTCAACCAATAAAGTAGTACTTATAGTCTGACCGATCAAACAACTGGAAGAAGTCCACCTTGTTAATACATATGAATCCCGATGCATGTAACCTATCGTGGAAACCCTCCAAAAGCCTACATACATCCTCACTAGGGCCCTTATAGTAGGCCTCATACCCGCACTCTTAGGAAATAAATACACCAATAATTCCATATTTCCCCTTAACCACCAAGATCCTCTTTTGTCTTACTCAAAACACCGCATCTATAACATCCAAAACCAAACCCTCCTAATTATCTAACCTCTATATATTAAAACTGCCTCTATATAAAATATTTGATTTAATCACAAACATAATTCCAAACATACTTGTTTAATCAAGACTCAACACTTTTACCATAGACCACCAACTGGAACCAAAATAATATGCTAACAGAATATCATGACTTCAGGGATCTTTTACTCATACTTCTCAAACCATCGTTAGTTCCAAAATCCATAAAAATGCATTGCCGCTCTCTGTAAATTTTAATTATAACTTCTCTCTTTTCCAAAGTAAGACCCTTGTCTTCTCCAAACCCATTTCCCGTATGCTAGCAACTAGTCTTACCTAAGGTTAATGGCACCATATTCCAAATCTGATAGTACTTTGTCATTGAGATGAAGCTACTGAATCAAAAATCGATATCAAATATATACAATCCATCCAAATCAATGCTTAAAACACTACTTAGAAAATTATATACACATGCTACATCTTAGATGAAACCCTCAATCACCTCATAAATATTCTATTCCATAAGTCTTTGTAACTCATTATAATAGTGGGGCTAAACCATCTCACCTTGCAATATCACTTTTTTGAGCTTAAAGGTTGAAAACTACACAAATCGTCAACTCTGAACCAATAATCTGTATATAATGTCTTCTTTCTTCATGTTTCTCATCTTTTACTAATTATGCTAAGATGGTAGGACTTTAAATTCTCAACTCAAACCCACAAAACAATTTGAACACCTTAAAAATCTATAATATACTATCTTTACATATTTTTCCTTAATTCTTCCACTATTTTTTCTCTTTAGATCCCCGAATAGCCTAACTTTGGCTACACATCCTTCCCATTGGTCTACCACTTACTCTTTAGTACTAGGAATTGCACCAAAACCACATGGTGACACGTCGACTAAAATGTACAAAGCCAAGAACAAGCCCCTTATACGGATGATAGAATAAACTAATTAGAGTTAGCTCGGACCAAGGGAACATGATAAGGAATCAAGAAACATAAGTTTTTCCTAGATTTTCATAGCTTCTGAAAGATAAGTAATATATGTCTCTACACTGATCCGTCAAACTCTACTAGGCTTGGCTTGTGTATAGTGGGACTACAAACCTAGTGCTTTGATACCAATTTGTCCTAATCCAAAATTCGATTATAATGGCACCTATCTTCTGATCTCAATAGGTCAGCCAGACTACTTGACAAATCAAGTGAAAACCAAACTAAATGCGAAAACAAAATCATAAAAAACTATAATAGACTTAAATAAGTCAAAATCCATGTCTATAAACCATTCTCGAGAACTGGTTACCGCTATATACAAGTCTCTACAAAATTATACAAAAACTCAAAGTCTAAACAAGGTCTTTAAAAAGTAAAGACGCTCTAGAATAAAAAGTAGGAGAAATCCTTTACAATAGATGGAAAGATGATCAACTACCTCAGAAATACTCGATACACTCATAGACTAACAATGGAAGGAAATCAAAAAGTCCAAGGCTTTAACACCTGCACAAAGTGTATAAATGTAAGAACTTAGTACAAAATCACGGTACTCAACAATGTCCTTAGCTGGTGTTAGTATAAAGCGATGAAAAAAACTCCTAACATCCGAACATCCCTCAACACTACAACCCGCATATGATTTATATACAAAAACCTAACATAATACAAGTCTAAATACTTGGGAGTAATATAAGTAATAGGTATTTACAATTTTACAAGTCCAATAATAAATCCTAAGTCATAGTATTAAAAAGGTAGTAATGCTCTCAAAATATCAACAAGTACAAGGTAATCTCAAGTCTTCAATAAGTACCAAGTAATCTCAAAGCACCAACAAGTACCAAGTAATCTGAAGTCATCAACAAGTACTAGGTAATCTCAAGTCAATATGAATTATCAGGTAATTGCAAGTCATAAACCGACCAGACAATCAAAACAAGTATCAAATTAATGTAAGTGCAATGGAATGCACAAATATTCATGATGTATATCTACCCTATCGTACACATCTACTGTTACATATAATCATGACCCGTGAAGGGGGGCTCACATGGAATATGTACCCGATAGATGCTCAAAAGAGACCTTGACACATTACATCAATGCCTGTCAGAAATCTCAGGCTACAAGTAAGTACCTGGCAGAAACTTCAGGATATAAATCATCACCTAGTAGAAGCCTCAGGACCTAATATTTGAATTACCTCAACAATGTATGTCACGTAGAAACCTCGGATCCCCACATTACAGATCATCACCACAACTTAGTTTCCATGCATAAATAACAGTATATAGGTACATATCAATGCAAGCATGGAGAGTGGCACCAAATCAATACACATTAAGGAAATCAATCCATCATAGAGATGCACAATCACAACGTTCCTCATATCAATCAAGCCTTTATAGGGCTTCATAAGGTAATATAATTCAACTAAATAATCTATCACAAGGAGTTCCAAAATAGTTATAATCCATCATGATCTAATCAAATCAAGAAAATTCAACCAACTCAAAAGATAAGTTGCATTCATAAACCACAAAATCACATTACCAAATAATTCCTTAATTTAAATTAGGCATGCTTGGCACTAGAACCTGGATGGGTCTTGTCATTTAACCTATGGGAGCACTCCATTGTACCAATTACTACCAAACACAATCAATTTATCAATCAGTTCAACCACTAATGCTTTATACAACGACCAAAGAAACCTCAACTTACCTTTAAAGAGGAAAAAATACTCAAGTCCGAGTCTTGATCTTTAAAAGAATCCCCGAACGCTCAAATCTGTTCAAATATGAATTCTACATAATAAAAAACTATCAACACCCATTTTTCCAAATTTTAAAATCGGATAAAAAATCAACTCAAAAATTCAAACCCGAGTCCCATGGGAAAATCTAGAGTTTTATTTCACAATTATGTTATTCATAGATTAGGGAGTTCAAATATAAAAATATGGAGTTCAAAATGACCTTGAAATAATCAATTTTATCAAATATTAATTTAATAGAGAAAATCTCAAATTTTCAAGTTTAAATGCAATTTAAAATGATAAAATAGTTGATAAATCAGTAAATTGATGATAAAATCAACTTATCCATAACATATCTAGTGAAATATATATCATATAAAATCTATAAGACCCCTAGCCTTTGCTTTTAGGGATAAAGCCCCACATAACTACTTCCTTTCTGAGGGAAGACATGTAAGGATCCTAACTATGAAATTTCATCAAAACTCGAGTTCGAATCAATTAAACTCCAACTTTCTCCAAACTATTTACAAATGAAGAAAAATTTTAGCTGAAGGAATCACATGGGAAAATGCTAAAAAGAGTATTGGATACTAACCTCTTATTAAACCGAGAAGTATGCTGCAAGAACTACACAATTCCAAGTTCTAGAACTCCAATATGCTTATACTACTAAATAAACACAAAATACAATTTAAATACACTGGGAATTCCTACACTAGCCATTTAATTTTACTAAAAAGCCATAACTTTCGCATATGATAGTGAAATGATAAAATTATTGTGTGTTAGTTTTGAAATTTCAATACAGATCTACTGGTACCATCCACACATCAAAATGACTTTATTTTAGTCAAGTGATACTGTTAAAACTCTACATTCAAAAACTTCAAGATCCAAACGAGTACCCAAAACTCATTCAGGACCACCCGAACACAAACGGAGTGTAAACCACTTGTAAAACACATTTTGGAACTGCTGGAATAATAAAAACACCCAAACGAGGTCATATCAATTAGATGTTAACCAAAGCCAATTTTTAAAATAAGAATCTCCAAATTTCCAAATAATGACTCAAAACTCATCCAAAAGCATTGCGAACTGAAACAAGTTGTCAAGTAGAACAAATACCATATTATGGAGCTAATAGAACTATTTGAATTCCATTTCAAGCTTTCTACACCAAATATTAACCTTGATCAACTGACTTATGCTTCCAACTTTCAAAACTCAATAACTTTTTCAAAACATATCTAAATGCCACGGACCTAAGCCAATCGTTTTACTAACCCAAAAGTTCCTTAACTATTGGAATCGATGGATTTTGAACCAGAGCACTCTAAACCTAAATGTTGACCCAAGTCAAACGTACAACTTAAACTTCCAAATTATCCCGTCAAACAATCTAAAATCATCACGGAAGTGATAAAACTCAAACCAAAGGTCTTCCTAGACCAAATTTTGATACTTTAGATTTTATGAAACTACCAGATTCCTATTTTGAGGTCCCAAACTCCAAATGACCCCAAAAGTTCACTTTCCCACGTTAAAGATTAAAAACCAAAATTTCTCCAAAAATAATCCAAAATCCTTTTCTTTCCCGAACAAACCTTGAAACCAAACTTAATTTATCATATAGCAATTATGGAAGAGGGAAAAATTGTAAAATACGTTGTAAAATGAAAAAATGACCTTGAGCGTCGTTAGACTTGAACTGCTTTTTTATTAGTTCATGTTTTCATTGTCCTTCTCCTTTCAATGTATATTTTGATTTTCTTGACTTGAGAAGAGGGTATCTTGAAAATAATTCTCTTTATCGCCACGAGACAAGGATAAGGTACGGTCTAACCTCTCTTGACTTCACTTATGAGATTTCATTAAGTATGTTTTTGTTCTAGTCGTATATAAATGAGTGTACACATACATGAAAGTATTAGAAAGAGTCCTAATGGATTATTAGATTTGGAGTTGTTTTAATAATTTGATGATGTTTTTTGTACTCATACATATGAAAACTATGTTCCTAATTTGAACTTATTTGGATGTTGAAATTTGAAAAATAAAATTATTATTTTTTTTTTGTAAAAAAGGTACTCACACTTTTGAAATTTTAGATAATTATTACATGTGTTCAGTCAAGTATGACTACACAATTATAAATGAAAAAAGTTAAAAGGATGCTAAATTATAGGATTTGTTATTAGTTGAAAAATTAAATATTAATATTTATTCTTTATGATACATAAACTTATGTTTCCAATTTGATATTATTAGGGTGTGTTTGGTACGATGGAAAATATTTTTTCAATTTTCTCATGTGTTTTAGCCTACATATTTTTTAAAAGCTATTTTTTAATTAGACTTATTTTTCTCAAATTTAGGTAAAATGACTTTTCGTAAAGTAAAAAAAAATAATTTTTCAAAATTCTCTTTCAATCTCACCACCCGGCTCTTAACACCAACTTGAGTTCCAACTACTGACTCCCGACCCCCACCCAGATTGTTGATTTCCAGTTTGGGTTTAGTTTGAGCTTGAATCTGAAAACTAGAGTCTCATATCAAAGTCGATTCAGTTTTAGGAGTCAGGTTCAAGTGTTAGGTCAATACTGACCGTATCCAAGTCAAAATTAAGAGTTGAGTCGAGGTTGGGTACTGGGTCTAGGGCAAAGGTTGAATCTTGTGTTTCGGGTTGTGTTAGAATTTCGGGTCTCACGTTGTAGGGATCGGGAGTCGGGTCTCAATTTGGAATCGAGGTCGAGAGTAGGGTCCAAAGTCAGGATCGACAGTCAGGATTGGGATTTGGGGTTGAGGTCAGGGTCAGGAGTCTAGTCTCATGTTAAGGTTGGATCTGAAGGACCGGATCTCAGCTTCGAAGTTAGATCTAGCTTCAAGCTTAGGAGTTATTCTTATATCGGAGAAAGGGTTGGGGTTGAGAGTCCGATTGTGGTTGGGTTCGATTTGTGTCTTGAGTCAGGGTGGGAAGTCGGTCCAATATCATTATTTTCTCATATTATATCTAAGTTCTCTTGAGATAATATTTTCTTCTTACTAGCCAGACAATATAAAATAAGAAAGAAAATCGCTATCTTCCAAGAAATATTTTCATGAAAAATATTTTCCTTCATACCAAACATTCCCTTAAGAGTATATTTGAATGTTGAAATTGGAAGAGAAAAATTATTAATTTGGAAAAAGATTTGACACTCGTGACTGAAACTTTTGCCAATTTTAATTTGTTATGGCATATATGATTGAGAGTGGGCATGTATAAAAACGTTTCAAATACACACGATTGAAGTGGTAACTAATTATAACATGTGTTGAATATTGTATGATTAACATTTAGACATATTAAACAAATCAAAAAGATATTAAATGGATTCCTTAGATCTATTATTGTTTTGACAAATTAATAATGTAAAGAATTAATAGAGAGCCCTATTTTGATCACCGCATTTTAGGAATGACTGTTTTGTTTGTTTAAGGCTTAGTTCATTAGCAACCTCCTAAAGTTATCCATAAAATTCCTAAAATACTTCAAAAAACCTTTTTCCTATTGGATACTTTAACTATTCGATAATCGTTCCTATTAAGCACAAAATACTGACATGACAAAAAATGTTCATCACTCTCTTTAAGCCCATAAAATAGATTCAAATATTCTTTTTTGTTTTTTACAACTTATATACCTTATTTTCTATAATTCAAATATTAAAAAAAATGAAAAAATAATTAGATAAAGGAGGAAACATAATTGTATCTGTAATGACCCTCACAATTATTTTTTGATTTTCAGCATAAGTTATCATTTTTCCCTTTTTCATTGTTGCATTATGTCAAATTTAGTACATTTATGTGGTTTATTTGAGGGTGGAAAGGATTTATTGGCTATTTTTGAAGATTTTTTGGTTTAAGACTTACAGTTTGGAAATAGTTGACTTTACTCAAACTTTGAAGTTCAGAGTATTGAATCCAAAATCCGCAAGTTTCATTAGCTTCGAAATGTGAAAACCTATCTAGTAAGACCCATAGTTTCAGTTTTAGAGCCTTTGCGTTGAGTTTGAGTGGTTTGACGGGATAAGTTAAAAGTTTAATAAAAATAGTTGACTTGGGTAAACGTCTAAGGTTAGAGTGATTGGGTTCGAAATCCAACAATTCTTTTGGTTTTAGAAGGTGATTTTTGGTCTAGGAAGATGTTTTGTATATTTTTTGGGGCTTCCAAGGGTGTTTTGGTCTTTTTCGTTGAAGTTCTGGTTAGTTTGGTTCTTAAAGGATATCGGTTCAGAAGCCCTAGATTTGCTTTCTGATGAGTCCAAAATGTCAATTTTGGTATGATTGCATCTATGATTTGTGTGCAGGGTATTCCGAAAAAATATCGAGAGTCCATTCAATTTTTTTAAGTGTGTTTCTGTTGTTTTAATTTTCTAGTGCTGCCAGCTAATGACCATCGCGTTCGCAATGGTTTGCCTATGTTGTTCTTTGTGACCGTGTTTTGTCGATCGCGATCCCGAAGAGATAAGGGGTTTGGGCCAGATCGGTTTAGTTCTTTGCGTTCGCAATTGGAATACTGTGTTCGCAGTGAGTCTGGGTTATTGGTTCTTCATATTTTCGATTGGTATGGATCTGATATGGTTGCAATCGCGAGGGAAGCGCCCCATATGAGGGTCACTATTCACAAAAGATTTAAAGTTCTATTTCACAAATTATTTTACAAAACTGAAATCCAGATGATTTTTTCGATATTTGTATGATCGAAAGAGGATTTTTTCACGTCTAAACTACTAGGAAATTATTCCTAATCTTATTCTATCAATTTATATCAACATTAACATGATTGTTACCCAAAATTATCAATGATTTTAATGCTAAAAATGGAGGTTTCATGCATAAATTTAAAAATAGAGTTTAATGGTTTTGGAATCCGAAATCGATTGGGATTTTGATAAAACTTCATATTTAGACTCCCTAGTGATAAGTAACACATTCTTTTAATAAATTTTCAGCTTTATCCTTTTGGTAACACAGAATTATTTTTGAATAGTCTTTGAAATATCGCATAATGAGTATTGATTGTTCTATTTTCTTATGGGTAATATGTTGGTGACTAGACCATGCTCAGTTGGAGGCAATACGGAAAAGAAAAAACTATAGAGTGATTATTTGTTCTTCAAATTCAAGGCAAGTTAAGGTTGTATGATCTTTTTATAAAGTGTTGTGTGTTTTCTTGATTAGTTGCTTGTAAATGGAAGTCACCAAAACATTGGGGGTACTATGTGGGTGATATGAAGAGAATTCATCCAGTTACTTATGTCAGGCATAACAGGACAAAAATAAAGGAAACTACTTGATGAAATGCTTCCATTGTTGAACTTTTGTGAATTGAGAAGTTGATTGTAAGAGGTAATGCCTTTAAATGTCTTAAGTTGTTGAAATAAAATTATTACTACGATGCTTGAGAATAGTTTGATTGTGGTAAATTGATATCTTATTATGTTGCCTCTGATGGCTTGACTTTGATTTAAAAGGTACATTATTACTATATATGTGGGGGACTTTTTTGAAGAATTGATATATATTGTGAAGCTTCATGAAGGCTAGTTGAATTGAAATTGATAATTTTGGTAATAATTGCCCATGAAAGGCCGATATGATTATGATGTAATATGAAATAGTTATTTTTCCATGAATTACTTGTGATAATTATGTACTTGTTGATATTGAATATAGAACTTGTGTTGTGTCTTGAGAAAAAGAGTATGATGTGATGACAGTTCGAGGCTCGAATCCGGATGTCTGAGTGGTTATTTGGTAGTTATTGATAGTCCATTGGCTCGGTCCGGATGTTTCTATTATTGTTAGCCGTACAAGTGTTGCTCTAGAGGTTGTAGTGCATGGACCTCAGGAGTCTTCCATAGGTCCTGAATGGACTTAAATAGGCAGTCGGTGTGCACTGGAAGGACTAATATGTATATCTCTATGATATAATGCATTGATATTGTTCTGGGTTTTATTATCTATTGTGAGATGCATTTGGGTTTGAGATCCTTGGAGGTGATTTTATTTATGATATTGAGATTCTGTGATATTTTGTTGATGTTACTTGATCATTGAGTACTTGTTTAATTGAATTCATGCATATATGATTGAGTGTTAGGGTGAGGGATAATATTGTCTGCTGGTTGTAGTTTTTAAGGGGTGATTGGTTGTTAGGGGTTCTCATTATTACTTTATATTAGGTCCATCCAAGGATGCTTTTGAGTATCGTTGTTATGTATTCGCACTTGTTTGTCTACACTTTTGCGCAGGTACTATGCTGGAGTCGTCATGAGCTTCCATTCTCCCTATTCCAGGCTACTATTTGAGGTATTCTAAGGTAGCTGCCATTCATCTAGAAGTCGCCGAATATCTTGAGTTATCTTTTATTTTCTTTCTTTTACTTATTGAAGACATTGTGGGACTTTATACGTGTATAACTTCACATAGTGGTTTGTATAGACAGTGGACACCTGGTTTTGGGATTATAGATGTATTTACCATTTTAACCTCTTAAACTTCTTGCTGATTCATTAATTTATGCACTCGTCTTTATATTAAATTGTTATCCTTAGTTTGAGGTGACCTAGCATGGTAGTTGGAATAGGTTCCATCACGATTGAATTTTGTGTGGAGACAATATCTCTCCTTCCACTCTCATTTCCTCATCTGCAACTCTTCTTTCCCATCCTCTATTGCCTCATTTCTTTTCCTTTAAAAAAAAGTCTTTTTTTAGTTTACACTGTGACCAACTTCTCTGCATTATATACAATTCGAACATGCACAAAGTGCACACAATTGTTCAATCTATTCACAATCACCCAAGTAAAAGTGAACTTCCTCAAAGTCTAGGATAAATCAACAACAAAGTCTATAACAATGCGCTCCCACTTCCACCCAGAATAGGCTATCTCACAATCCATCCATCCAGTCATTACTGCTTGTACTTCACTTGCTGACAATTAAAATATTTAGCCACAAAGTCTGTTATATCCCTCTTCATAGCACACCATCATAATGCTGCTTCAGGCCATGATACAATTTGGCTATCCCTGGATGAATAAACTATCTTTGGTGTAT
The DNA here is from genome assembly GCA_039654485.1 of Withania somnifera. Taxonomy (NCBI): domain Eukaryota; kingdom Viridiplantae; phylum Streptophyta; class Magnoliopsida; order Solanales; family Solanaceae; genus Withania; species Withania somnifera. Next base: position 17,122 of record JBDJHY010271882.1, read on the forward strand.
GAGTCTCCTTCAAGATCATCTTAATCAATTCACTAACCTTAGGAATACATACTTGACCGTTAACTCTCAAAACACCCTCCTAATCAAGAATTGTCTCCTTTACCTCACCATTTGACACCATGATCTTATGAAATACAACTTCCATACTTAAACTTTCTGTTCTTAATTGGTTCTACCAACAAGGATTGCGCCTTCACACATTTAAGGATCTTACCATCCTATGAAATTTTCAACCTCCAAAACTATTTCTAGACTCTAAACATCCCTAGCCAAAGATTTCTCTTCCACATGTAGAAAAGAAAGACTATCCATGCTCATCGCCTTCCGACTCAAGGCATACACCATTATATTAGCCTTGCCTAGATGATACAAAATAGACATGTCATAATCCTTCAACAACTCCATCCATCTATTGTGCCTCAAATTTAGATCCTTTTGATTGAAGATGTACCAAAGATTGTGATAATCTATGAATACCTCACAATCGACTCCATAGAGATAATGCCTCCGCAACTTCAAAACGAACACCACCATTACTAGCTCCAAATCATGAGTAGGATAGTTATTCTCATGAGTCTTTAACTGCCTCAAAGCATAGTCTATCACATTATTCTTCTATATTAAAACACCCCCAAGACCAACGCTGAAAGCATTAGAATACATAGCAAAACCTTCACCCTACAAAACAAAGGTCAAAATAAGCGTCGATGTCAACAAGGTATTAAGCTTTTGGAAGCTCACCTCACACTCATCATACCACTAGAAAGCAAATATTCTTCTAGGTCAATTTGTCAAAGAAGTTGGAATAGAATAAAATCCCGACACTAATTATATGTAGTAGCCTTCTAACAAAACTACATATATCGAAAGATGAAGTAGGCCTAGACTAACCATGAATCACCTCAACTTTTCCGGATAGACCACAATACCATCCTTGGGTACTATATGTCCCAAAGAATGCCACATATTTAATCCAAAATTCACACTTCGAGAACTTAACATACAATTTCTTATTTCTCAATCTATGAAGTACTATCCTTAAATGATGCACATAATCCACCTCACTCTTGGAATAATCAAAGATGTCATCATTAATACAATCACTAAGGAATCCAGATAAGTCATAAAAACCCCACTTATTAACTCCATGAATGTTATTAAAGCATTAGTCAACCCAAATAAAATAACAAGAATGTATAGACATACCGAGTCCTGAAACCATCTTAGGAATGTATAAGACCTCAATCCTAAACTGATGATATCTCGATCTCAAATCAATATTCAAGAACACCATAGCTCCCTAAAATTAATCAAACAAATCATCAATACACTAAAAGGGATACTTATTCTTTGTGGTCACCTTGTTAAACATAAACTTATATTTCTTCTTCACAAACAACACTGTAGCACCCTAAGGAAAAGCACTATGTCTAATGAACCCCTTAATCAACAAATCCTACAATTGGTTTTTTAACTCTTTTAACTCTATTAGAGCCATCTTATAAAGATGAATATAAATGGGTTTTGTGCCTGACTCTAAATCAATACCAAAATTCATATTCCTATCTGGTGAAATAAGTGGAAGATTTGTAGGAAATACATCCAAAAACTCTCTAACAGCCCTCACTGACTCCAAAAAAGATGTCTTGGTGTTAGTATCATGAATATAATCCAAGTGAGACAAACACCCCTTCTCCAAAATTTGTTAATCCTAAAGGAAGGAAATCACCATCCTAGGATACAACCACTTACTATACCTCCACTCTAACCACGGGAACCATACACAACCAAATTAATACATTAGCATTACAATCCAAAATTACATGATAGGAAGATAGACAGTTCATGCCTAATATGATGTTAGAAAATACCATATCTATGATAATTAAGTCAACCCACATGTCATACCCTAATAATATAACCATACAGAATTGGTACACTCGATCCATCACTAAGAAATCACTACTGGGTAGAAACATGAATAGGCACAAAAATAAGATCACACATAATATCAAGACTAGGAGCTAAGTATGCAAAAAAAATAGGATAATTTAGAACTAGGATCAAATAGTACAAAAGTAGATTGATAGTATACTAGGATGATAACCTGTAATGATAACATTATAAACCTCAGCCTCAAGTCTACCTGTAAATGAATATCATTGAGACTTATCTCCATATTTCTGAGATGGCCTCTACCATCTCCTCTACAAGTCTGAGTTGTACCCCTACTAGTCTGAGAACCACCTAAGCCTCTACTTGAATGTGATGTTGTCCATGATAGAGCCTGTGATCCCTGGAGCTGTCCCCCCTCTAAACTTGGGGTAGTCCCTTCGAATATGTCTTGGATCACCACACCCAAAATAAGATCTAGGAACTTTCACCTGCTAAGATGAACTAGAATATTCATAATGGATACCACAATTAGAAAACCTCTGAGAATAACCTTGGAAACCCTAACTTGGAGGTCTTTGAGAATATCCATGTGACGAACCCCGTATAAAATGCCCACCCTCGAATGTTTGCATAGCTGCATGAAATTGATCAAGTTGATCACTGAAGTAGGTAGGTGTGTCATTCCAATCCATTGGCTATATGATTGTGAATGCGTGCACTTCAACCCACAATTATTGTATATATATATATATATATATATATATATATATTATACATGTATATAATCT
>JBDJHY010271883.1:0-10338 GCA_039654485.1 Withania somnifera
AAGATGCAAGATACTGCGTATTTATCATAAATGGCCTTAAGGGTCATTACAAATAAAGCTGAAGGGAAAGTGTACACAATTTTAGATACAAAGCATTGAACAGTTATCTCGATTTTTGTTTCAGAGTCTTGATTGTTGTAACAAAAGATCAACCCACAAGGGCAACCTCTTTGGTTATGGATGCAGTGGTGACTAAAGGAACTCGAAAGAGAAGCCCCTTTAATCACTGGGTCTATTCAAACAGACCCTTCTAGGAAAACCTTGGTGATATTTCTATCGCAGTATTCAAATAACTAATCATTTTTATAATAGTTTGTGCAATCAATCAACCCACTAAGGGTATCCACTCTCCCTATCGGAAAAAACTTGCTCATCTCGAGGGGAGGCGTCTGGGTTCAAACAAGGGGTTTACCGTCACACTTATACAATTTCTTACTTTGCATAGGTAAAGTGTGGAGGGAATTAGACATTCTAACAAGATATTAATGACCCATAGAGGATCATACAACTCTTGTTATTGCACTATTCGAAATACCTAAGATTATTACCATGCAAACAATTTAGTTTGATTATGTGCTTTGACATCATAATCTATTTTTTATTTCTTTTTTTTTCATCAGGCGTTGCCAAGTCTCTTGAACAATCTCAATACATATGGTGCAAGAAAATTCCACATATCGAGGTTAGAATGGGATTAGGTGTATTCACGTATTATAGTTGTGCTCGATTTGACTTGATTTATGATTAATGAATAAAAAGGAAAATGGAATAATTGGATTTTGGAATCACCCCTGGCTACGTTTCCTTTGGACCCTTAACCCGCCAACCATCAGTAGAAACAAGCTAACCCATTAAATTGGAAAGTTAGGGGAAAAGTGCATTTCCATCGCGAAAGATTCAATCCAGGCATAGGTTCCCCAATGGCTACCTTGTTATTAATTCACCTCAGTAGAAGAACCCACTGTGATATACACCAATAAGACCATCAAAGGCCTTTATGGCACTAGTGTGCCACAGAAGTCATTGGCGATCATTGGTGCAATGCTTTAGGTAAAACTAATTCATAGGGTGTGGTGGGTAGAGTACAAAGGGCCCAGGTACAGATTCACTGCGACATGATGATCCACGATTACCATAGATTCTAACTTCATGTTCTCGAGTTGTAGAGAACAATTCGAAATAAGGCAATCTTTTGGGATTCGCTTCGGCTTATAGCCTTACTTCCTAGTGTAATTTCCATTGTAGCACGTGTGTGGCCTAGCCCACAAGGTCCATCAGAATTAACGTCATCCCCATCTTCTTCCATTATATTACTAGCAGTACTTCATGAGTGCGGCACACAACTTTTTATTTGTATTAGAGCCATTTGTTTGGGTGGAGCATACTAAACCCATTATGTACCACCCTACTAGGTGGCTCACCTGAATGCCAAGTCTTTAACTACGGTCAACTTGACGTTGTCTTCACCTACAAGATAAGGCCAAAAATATGAATTCACTAAATAAGCGAGAAAGGCCTTTTCTATCTTATTAGTCAAGCGTGCTAGCTGCAATCATAAAAGAGCTAAAACTAGAAATAGAAAGTGCTTTAAAAGGCACCAAATACCTTCTTATTGATAGCACAGCTAGCTGCCTATACTTAATTTACAGAGATGGCACATTACTCGTCTCCTTGGCTCATTTCGGTTGCAAAGACTTTCTCCCAAGGTGCATATTTTAGCAACACAAAAATGAGGGTTTTGATTGTTTCAGGACTTGACCAGACATCTCAGGACATGATCTGACAACAACCATGCAACACCTTTATGAAAGTCAGTACCATCTTGGTAAGGATAAGTTTTCTTGTTCATATGTCAAGAGCTGCAAAGGTTTTGTGAGTTTTATCGAATTAAATGACATGCTCCATTGCTTGTGAAGGCCCCTATCAATTCCTTTTAGTTTTAGAGTAGGCAATGGAGGAGAGAAAATCACAAATCAAAAGAACGAGAAAGCTCCTACTCAAGTCATCGAGTGACATATAAAAGAAGGAGACATCTTTATGCATGTACAAAAAGTGATTAATCGAGATAGTACAGAGGTGACAAATCATGCATAAGGTTTCCTTCAATCTGGTGGTCCTAATAAAAAACCATTAGAGATTTTAGCCTCTGTTGGAAAAATCAGGTTTGTTTCCCCGTTATGAAGACAACTAAATGTTGTTGTTATTTATTTCACTTTACATGGGCCTTCTTACTATTGCTTCTACCTATTACTATTATTTTTTTTTTTTGTGCTTCCTAGAAAATAACAGGTTAGCCTTGTTTTACATACAACAAGTAATATTAGCTATTTATTTAAAGCAATGATTCATCAACCCACTAGCCTTTTTAGTTTCTTATTTTTGAAGTTTTTATAAATCATTCGGTTGCCTATATATATTCTTCATTTCTTTCGTCGGAGGTAGCACAAGTCAAAGAGGGAGACTCTGTTCAGAGTTGTATCATTCTAGTTTTTTTAAAAAATATTAGCATCAGTTATACCCATCCGTCTTGATATTGAGCTCTTTCAAAGTTTCAAAGACAATCCTTAGCGTAAGTCGCAATGAACTAGACGTACTTCTTCAAACTAATGAGTATAAGGCCTAATTAGAGATGGTTGGCACCTATATACCACTTCAAACGCTCTTTGTTTTATTTTCGAATAATGAGCAGTATTGTACCGCTATTGTGCCCATGATAACCAATGATCCCATTCCTTTTGAATAGCTCTTACAAAGCATTCAAGGTAGTTCTCTAAGCACCAGTTAACAACCTCGCTCACTATTTGCATGAGATTCCACTTATTCTATGTCATTTTAAGCCTTATGTAGTTGTTCCTCCCATAGTTATTTTCTTGGTTTGATGGTCTTGTTAACAATTTTTAATTTCTATCATGTACAAATCTTTGTTTCCCTTTTGTCCTATTGGACGACACCTTTCTCGTTTGTAACCTATGCCTATGTGTGACTTAACTCTTATGGTATAAAGGCAGCAAGTGAAGTTAGAATCTCTCTATTGTTGCATTCCCTTTTGGGATACATAGTAGAATCTATTGATACAAAAAATTTATTAGAAATCTCAATATCACTACATCCACCTCTTGACCTCATCTCCTAATCACATCCTTCCAGTGGGAACAAATGTAGAGGAAAAACCTAGAGAACTCAATCTAGCTATTATTGAGCTTGTCCCACTTATTATATTCCTAGGTCATGTGGACGACTCCTGAGTCCGCATTGATTCTACTCCAATTACAGTATTTTGCAGTTCTTCATCTTACGATCAAGAAAGTTGAGGATAGAGTTGCAACTTTAGATGAAATATTGATCTTTCTATTAAAATACAAGGATCTACGCCTTATGGCTTGAGGAGATTAATATAGTTGAACATCCTGAGATTTCACTTCTAGGAGGTTTTAAGCAACATCTCATTTTTTATTCCTGGCCTAGCTGAAGGAGGGTAAATTAGGCATTGATTAGAACTTCAATACTGGCCTACTAGGGTATCTAATCGTAGGGACCTAGAGAGCTGCCTTCTATTGTTGTGTTCTTTTGTAGATCTCATGATTTCACCCCTATATACGAAATCCAGTCTCCTCCGTCTCACTTAAGTGAATAGTTTTTGAGATTATTTTTCCAGTTTTTAGCAGCTTTTACTTTTGACCTGATTCACTTCCTATGTGCCCTTTACACTAGTCATTCCAAACACCCCCATCTTATCGGGGCTACTGTCACAGAGTTATTCGGTGCTTTTAGCTTGAGTCCTATCATAATCGTGCATCTGACAAAAGAGCTTTACAAGAGGAATTACCATCTTGTGTACCGTACTGGATTACCCTTATTAATAACAGATTGGCTAACTTCCTGACATTTTTTATTAAATAAAGGCAAAGAAGGAGAGAAAAAAACAGACTAGAAGGAATGGGAAAGCTCTTACTCAAGTCATCGAGTGACATATAAAAGAATAAACATCTTTATACATGTGAAAAAAGGTGATTAATCAAGATAGTATAGCAGTGATAAAGAATGCATGAGGTTTTATTCAATCTAATGGTCCCAATAAAAAACCATTAGTGGTCGTGGCCTCCATTGGAAAAATCAGGTTTGTTGCCCCGTTGTGAATAAAGTTGAATTTTATTGTTATCTATTTCACTTTAGATGGGCCTTCTTACCACTGCTTCTGCCTATTACTATACCTTTGTTGTGCTTCCAGAAAAATAGCAGGTTAGCCTTTTTTTACTTACAACTCTAGTAATATTAGCTATTTGTGTAAAGCAGTGAGTCATCAACCCATTATCTTTTTAGTTGCTTGTCTTTGCAGTTTGTATACATCAGTCGGTTTCCTATATACAAATTCTTAATTCCATTCACCAGAGGTAGCACTATTCAAAGAGGGAGACTTTGTTAAAAGATGTATGGTTCTAGTCTTTTAAAAACATTAACTATCACTAATCGCATATACCCTTCCTCCATGATAGTGAGCTCCTTTAAAAGTTTCAAACACAATCCCTAGTGTAAGTGGCAATGAAATTGATGCACCTTGACGGACTAATGAGTATAATTCCTAATTAGAGGTGTTTGGTGCCTATATACCACTTCAAATGCTCTTTTTTTTTATTTATGAATAATGGGTGGTATTGTACCGCTATTCTTCCCATGGTAACCAATGTTCCCATTTCTTTTGAAAATCTCTTGTAAAGAATCAAATGTAGTTCTCTAAGCACTGGTTAACCACCTTGCTCACTATTTGCATGAGATTACACTTATTCTATGTCATTTTAAGCCTTAGATAGTTTTTCCTCCCACAGTTCTTTTCTTAGTCTAATAGTCTTGTTACCGATTATTAATTTCTATCTTGTACAAATCTTCCTTGCCCTTCTATCCTAGGGGAATACACTGTTCTCATTTGTGACCCATGCGTATTGGTCATTTAACTTTTAGAGCATAAAGCCAGTAAGTGAAGTTAGAATCTTTCTCTATTGTTGCATTCTCTTCAGGTACAGAGAAAAATCTATTGATACAAAAAATTTATTAGAAAGATCAAGATCACTACATCTATCTTTTGACATTATCTCTTAGTCACGTCCTTCCCGTGGGAACGACTATAGAGGACGGACCTAGAGAACTCAATCTAGCAATTATTAAGCTCATCCCGCTATTCTATTCCTAGGTCCTACGGAGGACCCCCGAGTCCCAATTGATTCTACTCCAATTCAAGTATTTGGTTGTTCTTCAACTTACTAGGGAGGAAGTCAAGGATAGAGTTGCAGCTTTAGATGAAAGATTGATCTTTCTATTTGAATACAATGCCGTATGACTTATGGGTTGAGGAGATTAATATAGTTGAGCGGCAAGCATCCTGAGATTTCACTGCTAGGATGTTTTAAGCAACATCTCATTTTTTGTTCCTGGCCTAGTAGAAGGAGGGTAAATTAGGCATTGATTAGATCTTCAATATTGGGTTATTGAGTTAGTTTCCCCTAGACTTGTTCATGTTAGAGGATTTTAACCTTGTTGAAATGACGTCTATAGAGATGAAAAGATTCAAAAACTTGAAATTGGTAAAAGAAAAAGCTAAGATAGATAGGAAGAGAGATTGTTATTATTGTTAGTAGTTACAGTGGAGATAGAAATTAAAGCGTAAGAACCCATTCAATCAAATGAAAGTCCCCAGCCCCATTTTAGATAGTTTATTCGTCAATGGGGTCATGCTCTTTGAGTGAGATAACATTGATCATAAATCCCCTTCTTGGGATTCGAAGAGGTCAGTAAACATATTCATAGGCTTTTACTGGTGGGCTTTCATCATCCATATCCATGACTATCAGGGGTAAGCCCATCAGTACCGACTAGACTCCTTTAAATAAAAAAAGGCTTCTTTTTAGCAAATACCCCCTTATCATTAATACATTTTTAGCATTAATGAAGGGTGGAATATACAACAATGTGGATCCAAGAACAGGATGTTTAGGAGGGTGTCACCATCAATCAAGTATGATAACAAGTGACCTCATTATTCGGATCCTATCTGTGGCACATAGATAAATCTTGTTGATGGCTCTGTATGAGTCGACTATACCTTGAAATAGTCACCTTGGTCTAACTTAGCTAGCTCATAGGAATAAACAGAAAGATCACTTGGGGCCCACAGTAGAGGAAGGTTGAGCACATCCGCATGAGCGATGACTAAGCCTTGAATTAAAGTGAATTTTGTCTTTTACAAGAGCATCTCTTAGAATGAGGGATAGAAAAACAAAGTTTAAAGAAAGTCCTTTATACGTAAAGGAAATAGGAATGTAGCTTCTGAGATAAATTTTATAATTGCTGCTCTTAGCTGGCCTGGGGACATGAGACCCTAACTAAAATACCTCACCAAGTGTTACTTAGTCTGTAGATGGTTGCTTGAAAAAAATAAGATGCACACTCCTCTTTACACAGTCGGTTTAAGATAAAACGTCTGCCTTAGTCTTGTTCTGAGAAAATTATTTTCCTGGTGCCTTTTGTACGCAAAAGTTTTTATTTCTTATAGGAAAAATTCTTGGATATTACTCCTCTTCACCTCTCTTTGCATTTGCGAACCATTTATAGTGTGTCTTGCAGCAGAAAAAGTATACCCTGTAGAGACTTTCTATCTTAGACTATGCTTGGTGATGATTTTCTCATTGCTTATAAGCGTGTTGCACTAGTCTATGCTAGCATGGTTCAAAAGCTTGGTGTGAATATATTTTTGCCAAGTCTCTTTGTTTTTCTATTGGTTATGCAGAATTTGCCAACAGATTTCTTGTGGATGAGGCCCTTTTAGATCCGTCACCAGTCTCGGTTAGGTGTTTCATTAATTCTTTCTCCCCATTAGGCCTCCATGGAATTTCCCATCATTATGACATTAATCGTTTTTACACATTCTGTAGTATTGGGGGAATGGGCTACAAAATTCTTTCTTTCTTATCCACTAAGTGTTCCTACTGAATGAGACTGCCTCAATAGTCAGTCAATTCATTTTTCCTCTTTCTATAAGATGCTTCAACTATTTACTTATATAGTGTGTGAAGTCTAACTAATGGAAAGTTCCCATGAATTAGTTTTAAGCAAGCGGCCGTTCCCATCAGGAATAGAGGCCGTTAAGGATGTACTTGCTTTTCGTTTTCTTCATCAGATTGGTTTGGTATTCAGTGTACTACTTGCAATGACTATGCTTTTCTAGCCTACATAGGGTACAAGATCAAAAAGAATGCACTGGATGGATGACTAGGCATTGAGAAGGAAGGACACTTTTAGAGGCGAAAGGCAATGGGGGGATATCCTATGTGATCCATGGATCTCCGATCAGGAAACTGTATCAAAGCTCCATGGCTAGTCTGCGCCCTATTGACTTTTGAAGCTTATCGAACTAAAACATCATAGGAGCCAAAGGAAGGGAAATCAATCGTGACCCTTTTAGTAGCGCTGAACAAGAGACAATTAGGGGTTTAAAGAAAAACAAACACGAAGCTTTATTTCTAGAAAAGTGTTCACTTCTTTTATTCCAGGTTTCATTCGATTTGTTGTGGATTGGATGATTGAAAAACCAGAATGCTACGACTTTAAAGCATACCTTGTGACGAAGAGGAAAAAGGGATTTTTTATTGATGTTGTTGTTGAGTAAGGGGGTAGTGCTTGAAGAGCGAAGTGAGCCGCGCTAGGCTAGCAATGTTTTCCAGCAGTAAGCTACAGTCTAACGACCCCCTAACCTAGGTTGGGGAAAAAACTCCAAAATATTGTTTAGGGTTCCAAAACTTTCTCTAATAATAAGGTAAGCTTTCAAGCTGCATCCCTAAAAAGGAGCGGGCACAGTGAACTATAATTGGGAAAAGATTAAAAGATCTCGACAAAAAGGTGATAGCCCTGTAGATTCATTCCCATGCTTCGATCCTTCCCAATAAAACACGGTGTGTTCGAATTCTGATCACTTTTAGGCAAGAAAGAGGGACCTTCATCTAAGCCTATGTATTCCTCAATGACTGATCATGAACAAGTACACAAAGGGAAAGGTGAAAAGAACCTCTTTTAGGGAGTGTAATTGAGAATCTAAGATCTGATCCGATGAGAATAATAAGTCGAAGGACGAAGGTTAGAGCCTTTACTTTATGTAAAGAACTCACTCTAACAGCGTACCTTTTTCATGATAGGTCATTGAGGAAATTTGAACAACAACTTAAGCCATTAGGTATAGGTGCTTTCCAGTGGTGGAATCTTCTAGTTCTTCCCATTTGACCGAAAACCAATCGGTCTAGCCATGAGCAAGCTGAAGAGGGATCTAATAGGCATTTGAGGACTGAACTAACATATGTGGAATAATACGAGGATGACTTGTGGCTAGGGGTTAAAGGCCACCCAAGATTGGATATAGCTAGTTTTCTACAAAATCTATTTCAGTAGAGTGTACGATGTTGATGGTCTAAGGTAGAGCACTCAATGGTCTAGGATGGCTTTATTTCACCTTTCCAACCCTATGGAAACTCCGAATACAAGCCTATATCATTTTTACAGACAGACATTTTGGGTGCTAGGATCCAAAGATAAGAGGGAAACAACCCAAATCATATGCTAAGGTCCCTCAGCAATCACTTAGTGGAATAGGAAGTGATCGAGTGATGAAAACCAGAAGGTGGGCTTGGAAAAAGCCATCCTTTAAAGAATGCATAATAGTTCACTGGTCTAGCTCCATGCCACAGAATATATATTAAGGCTCAAGTGATTCACTGAAGTGATGATACCTTAAGAGCTTCAGTTTTAAGTGTCGGTAGCAGAACATTCTGTCAATTGGGGAATGTTATTGGTGACAAGACCTAGAGATATCAGAAGTGAGAATGTTGACATGAGTAACAAAAAATCCTATGGAAAATATGATCGCCTGTAATGGAAGTTTTTTTGCATTCATTCAATCTATGCAAAGTGAATCGGTCCCTAAGGGACCCTCAAAAGGGATTAGTCTAATGGGTACAAGAAAGTTATGAAGTTTCTTTTACTACAGAACCATGCCTGTCTATCAGAGCGAATTGAATGATCTGTTAGAGGGCTGCCCCCTTTTCCCCTCACTCTCCTTTCCCTAATATGAACCTTGAGTCATCAAAGCCTTTATGACTCAGCCTAGCTCGGTCACCCTAGGCGATTAGTGCTTTAAAAGGTGAAACTCTCGGTCATAGTTTTGAGACCTATCTTCAGTAGGGGCCTATAGTCATTCGATTAGAGTATAGATTGCGAGAGAGTAGAGTATACCGCCCTGCCATAGTCATGAGTTTGTTTATAATCATGAATGTTATCATAGTTAACAAGGTTGAAATTTCTAGGAAAAGAACCTCAAATTGGGAGGTGATCCTCTCGATGAACTAAACATACCCCAAACCAACACAAGTGAACAAGTAGAATATACTAGGGTTTTTGAGAGAACCATATTGAAGGAACTCGGCAAAATGACCCCATAACTTCAAGAGAAGGGGTTCTCTTATATTTCTTGATTAGGAAAGAGGCACCTACTAGGGGGTAGTGACTGTATATTAAAATACAGGACTTTACTAAGTGGTAACATAATATATAGAGTCTGACACATGCCCAGTACTGGAATGTCGAAAGGAGAAGTGTTTTAAGGTTTTAATGGAAGCCCTGGTAAACAGTGACAATAACTCTAACTTCCCTAAGGTAGAAAAATTCATTGTAGCATAAGTAGCGACCTGCATGAATGGTGTAATAACTGCCCTGCTTTCTTCGAAATGGACTAAGTGAATTGAATTTTTCATTATGATGTGGAGTACTAACAACTACACGGTAAGACCACATGCACCTTGTGTATTGTTTTATAGTGGCAACTAACATCAAATTTGTAGGATAGATAGGAGTTGGTGACACACAAGGACCAATCCTGAAAGACCATTATTTCATTGTTGGATGTCTAACCACCCCACCAATAGTTTGTGGGGAGGCGGGATACTGCGAGGTTGGTAGTTTATCAAGGGTGCATTCCTCCTAAAGAATAACAAAGGTGGAAAAGGTAGGCTCAAGCTATGATTCTTCTTATGAGTGTAATGGTGTAAGACTACCTGATTGTGAGACCCAATAGTTAAACAGAGACAAAAATCAGCCATAGTGATTCGGAAGTCCCATGTGGGAGGGTTCTTGCTCGTGTGATCAAATGTACATCGTAGCTAATAGGTTGATGACTCCCAAGAGCTCTTATCGAAAGAGGCGTTTAGAACCTCGATTTAACTCATCACATCCTAGGTTTGAAGAAGGTCCTAAGGGTTCGGTTGTTCACCAATTCAAGTGGAATATGTGCTAGGTTTAAAATGA
>JBDJHY010271894.1:0-10337 GCA_039654485.1 Withania somnifera
CCAGGGATCCGAACTATCGGTCCCAGCAAGTCATAAATGACTTGGGGAAACTACTGAAATGCTCTAAGATGCAAGACGTCGCGTAATTATCATAAATGACCATGAGGGTCATTACACAAAGAAAGTATTTAAGACACGATATGGCCATTATGATTTCCTTATGATATATTTTGGGTTGACTAATGCACCCAACACTTTTATGGATTTGATGAACCGTGTTTCAGGCCGTATATTGATTCTTTTATTATTTTATCTGTTGATGATGTCCTGATGTATTCGATGAGTAGAGATGACCATGAGTATCATTTGAGGATTGTTCTTTAGACTTTGAGAGATCTTTGGCATTATTCCAAGTTCTCAAATTGAGAGTTTTAGCTTGAGTCAGTTGCATTTCTTGGGCATGTGGTATCTAAAGAGGGTTTTGAGTGGGTGCGACTAAGATTGTAGTTTTTTATGTATGGCCTAGACCAACTACACTAATTTAGGCTTGTATCCTTGTTGGACTGCTAGTTACTACCATTATTTTGTTGAGGGCTTCTTTTATATAGCAATACCATTGACTAGAAAGAATGTTACTTTCCAATGGTTAGACGACTGTGAGACTTTCTTCCATAGGCTTAAGACTATCTTGACTTATTCTCCTGTGTTAACTTTGCCAGTTGAGGTTCAGTGTTTTGCAGTTTATTGTGATACTTCTAGTTGTTGAGTAGATTACCCACACTAGAAGGAGGGTTGAATAGTGTGGTGAATTTTTCAAAACTTTTTGGCTTTTTCAAGTGAATATAAATGGCAACATAAGAAAACAATAATTTTAGAGTGGTTCGGCCAACCTTTTGCCTACATCCACTACCTAAGTTCTTTACAACTTAGAATTTCCACTATCAGAAAAAAAAAAATACAATCACTTTTTAGTAAAGTGAGAATTTTTACAATATCTTGATTCTTGGTTCAAGAGAGACCCTTCACACTTAAGTTGGAAACTAACTTTAAGTTTCCAAACTCTCAACAGTCATTACTAATCTTTACAATTCATAAAAATGTTTAAGAGTAAGTGGTACAAAGATTGAATATAAGAAATAAAGCAGAAGAACTTTCTACTCAAGAGAAGATGGGTATAGAAAGCTTTGATCTTGAGAGAATAATGACACAAAGTGTTAGGAGTTGTTCAAAGCTATTTTTGTCTCATCTTAGATGTGTATTTGTACTTGTTCTAGTTGTTATGAGAGTAATTTTAGCCGTTGGAGCTCAATAAATGCAATATTAAATACTTCTGACATACAGTTCGGTCGACCAACTTTTTTCCTTGGTCGAGTAAAGGTCCATCTTGGTCGACTAGCCGATTTCATGAATCTCACTGTTGCTTTGTTTACTCTTCTAACTCAAGTCTTTATTCGACTAATGATTTACCAAATCATCTGATTGAGCCTTCCATTTGATATCCAAGATTTGTGATCAAAGATAGCCGTTGAAGGATTTTATGTGCTGATTTTTTCTTCAATTGGTCGACTAAGCTTTAAATAGGAAGTGAACTGCCTTACTCATTGGTCGATCAACTTTTGTCCTTGGTCAACTAATTTCCTACTTTAGTCGACCAACTCCTTGTCTTGGTCGACTGAAGGAGTGTTCAATATAACTTCTGTTCAATCCACTGGTCGACTAACACAAGCTCTTGGTCAACTAATCCTTGTCCTTTGGTTAACAAAACAGAGTCTTCAGAATGCCTTCTATAAGTCCTTGAAGTTCTAGAATAGTTGCTCGATTTGGATACCTTTCTTGGAGATACTTGAACTTATTTTTGCATTTGTAAACACATCTTTAACATTAAATATTTATCTTACTGTTTTAGTCATCAATCAAAATGTAAAGGGACAACTTGTGATCCACCCTTGGTCCAACAATCTCCCCCTTTTTTATGATGACAAAACCTTAAGGAAAGGTTTGATGTCTCTCCCTAAGACATTGCATAAAACTCACAAAAAGAAAACAAATTTATTAAGGTTAATTATCCTTGTCAATGAGGTTAGTACCAATAAAGTGTGATATACATGTATATGATGAGTAAACTACTAGTCCCACAATTTTTGAAATAAAAATTCCATAAAAGGAATGTATAAGAATTAATATTTCTCCCCCTTTGTATGATTCAAATTAAATTAAATTCTTCATTCCAAATTCAATCCATAACTAATTAATCAAATAAGTTAATCAAATCCTCTTCCTCCTTAATGGATAATAGATAAAGGAATAGTTGAATCCAAGTCTTCTCCCCATTTTTGTAAAGAGCATAATATCAAGTCCAATTTGTAAAGATCATAATATCAATCCAATTTAAAGAGCATAATCAAATCCAAGTCTTCTTCATAATAAATAAGTCACATTATCCTTTATAATATGGAAATCAAATCCATTTATCCTTCTCCCCCTTTTTTTCATTAGAAAAAAGAATATTCACAAGCCAACTATTCATAATCATCCATGACATATATAAAAAAAAATCATCCATAAGGAACAATATCATTAAGATCATAATATTATTAACATTTAAAAACAACCAATACAAAAGATAAAACCATAAAAACAAGAACTAATGTTCGAAGATAGAAAATAAGGAAAAGGACAATGTTCATGACATGTTGATCCGGGAGTCACCTTCAAAAGCTATGGCTACAACGAGGAGGAGTGGTGGAGGTTTGAGAAGTGCAACTCATTTTGTCCTAAATTTTATGCACAACCACATTCTTCAATTCAAGCCAATCAGCTTGAGATGTATTGTTCATTCTTAAAGTTCCCTCACTAATATATCACCTACTACTCCTACTAGAGGCGTGCTCTCGATCAATAGGAGGAGGAAGAACCACATCTTCTTCCGCTAGTTGATCCACATCTCTCCTTATATGTGGAGCATATAACATACCCCTATTGAGAGTATTAACCAATTTCATGTTGGTTAGGTTGACAGGAGTGACTCTCCAATTGTGTGGGAATAGAACACAATGTTCTCCTCCTAAAGGCACATTGTGAACTCTTAAGATATTCATGATGTGCAGACCATAAGGCATGCCATGTTGCTTTGATTCCTTTGATTCCTTGGCACCATGGAGACCCAAGAACTTTTTCTTCATCATTTTGATCATCAAATAGGCAAAATTGATTTTCCTTGCCTTCAAAATATGCCAGAGGATCTCCTTATCCAACTCCGTCACATAGTTGTTGGAATCCTTTTTTGGATAAATATTTCTATTTATAGAATAATGAATAATTCATAACTTTCCAAATAAATCCGTTGAATCAATTGTTACATCCCCACCAACTCTCACTACGGTTAGATTTTCTCTGACAAATCTATCTCCCGACAATGAGTCATAATAATCTCAATCATCTTTTGTATCCTCACTATCACTATCAATATCCATATCTTTCTTTTTGTCTTCATTAGACACAATTTTCCTAATTCCACTAGGAATCAATCCAAATAATTCGCAAAGTCTCACCTCTGAGACAATAATCAATCTCCGTTTCACCTTTGTCCTAGGGACACTCCCTTCCTCCTTTGAATTTTTGACAACCTTTAAGTTAGCATAGAATTATCTAACCAAATCTTCATATATTACTTTATTAAAACCAAGTAAATCATATATTCCCATCTCCTTCGTCTCATCAAACAACTCTCCAAATTTTTTAGGCATAATAGAAGTCCATTGCAAGCTCATGGAAGACAAAAAAAATCTTTCTTCAATACCTTGTGATAGACTTCTTGAGCATCCAAATTTCAGAATCTAGGTTCTAAAGAAGTTTCATCACTATCTCCTCCTTGTGCTTGAGGAGCCCTAGAAGATCCACCTACATTTTTTCCTTTATTCCTTCTCATGGTTTCTAGAGTAGGTTCATAATCTTCTTCATCTTCTACAATCCTTAGCTTCTTTGTTTTGTGTGCAAGAGGCATCATTCTAGGAATTTTGGTGGAGAATTTTGAAGTTTTGCATTTTGGGTTTCTGAAAGAGGGTTTGAGGATTTGTTTTGATTTTTGAGTGTTTTTGGAAGAATTAAGTGATTGGAATTTATGTAGGGATGATGGGCAGTGTTTGTGTGGAAGGAATTTTGATGGGTATAGTTTTGCTAGAGTAAGGGAGTTTTTGAGTGAGGGTTTTTAGTTGAGAGAGAGTTTTGAGGGAATTAGAAATGAGATGAAAAGTGGGTTTTGACTGGTTTATAGGCTATTTTCGTAGCCTTTTACTCGACTAAGTAGGGGATTAGTTGACCAAACTAAATTTTTAGTCGACCAAGAGTGACACTTACTCGACCAGTCATGCCTTTCACTGCTTCTAGTTACCTCAGGTTAATCAACCAAGCCACACCATTTACTCAACCAACGCCTCATTTTACTCAACCAATCTCATACTTACTCAACCAAAACACTCTCCAGGGAATTCACTACATAGAATTTTACTCGACCAATTTGAAGTTTTACTCGACCAAAATAATTCTAGAAACACTCATGACACCTTGTTCCTCGGCTAAAAACTTGTTTTAGTCGACCAAACATCCTCCAACACCAAATTTTCTCAAGCTTAACCTCAACAACATTCCAAATCTCGTTGTAAGCTAAGATGGTATTATTGGACTCATTTGGATCATTTTCCTATTTATGAATGCATGAAAAATGCAGCACGTATGCACATATATAACACGTTAACAACATCAATCAAAACAACTAGTATCACACATACCAAGCCTTAATTTAATCAAATTGAAACTTTCTTCTTTCAAAGGTGTGGTAAATATATCAGCTAATTGATCATCAGTAGGCAAAAAATGCAAATAAATATCACCTATTTTAACATGGTCTCGCAAAAAATGATGTCTAATTTCTATATGTTTTGTTCTACTATGTAAGATAGGATTCTTTTCTTAGATTAATGGTGCTAGTATTATCACAATAGATAGGCACGTTTTTCACATGAATGACATAGTCAAGCAATTGATTTTTGATCCACAAAACTTGAGAGCAAGAGCTTCCTGCAACCACATATTCAGATTCGGCCATAGAAGTAGCAACACTAGTTTGTTGCTTGCCAGCCCAAGATACTAATGATGCACCTAAGGAATGCCATGTTCCGGAGGTGCTCTTCCTATCTAATTTGCATCCTCCATAATTTGTATCACTATATGAAAATAAATCAAAATCCAAGCAAGATAGATACCACAAATCATAAGCAATTTTATCAGCAAGATATCTAAAAATTCTTTTCCATGCACAAGATTAAAATCTAGCACACAAGTAAGTAGCAAATATTATGTCCGGACTAAAAGCGATTAAGTATAAAAGGGAACCAATCACACCTCTATAGAGATTTTGATCCACAAGTTTCCCTTTTTCATCTTTATCCAATATTAGAGTTGATGGCATCGGGGTGGCCATTGGGTTGCAATTCTCCATATTGAAATTCTTTAGCAACTCCTTGGTATAATTTGTTTAATGGATGAAAATTCCATCTTCAAGTTGCTTGATTTGAAGTCTGAGGAAGAACTTTAGCTCTCCCATCATGCCTATCTCAAATTCACCCTTCATTAAATCACTAAATTCTTTGCACATGAAGGGATTAGTAGCACCAAACACAATATCATCAATATATATTGGGAAAATAAGTATATTATCATCCAATCTCTTAATGAGCAAAGTATTATCAATATGACCTCTAACATAACCATGTTGAGTTAGAAAATTTCTTAACCTTTCATACCATGATCGAGGTGCTTGCTTGAGTTCATAGAGTGCTTAGTTGAGTTTGTACACGTGATTTGGCTTTTCATGATCTTCAAAACCCGGAGGTTGCTTCACATACACTTTTTCTTGATGTGACATTCGTAGAACCAGGTAAGTAGTTGATACTTTAGGAAATGAGGTAACAACACGGATCATGGGTTGAACCCTATGGTCGGTACTGTAGGATAGTAGGATTAAAGTCGACACTTACGACTATTTTTTAAATTTGACCCAGTTCCCTTTTAACCCAAATTAATTGACTTTAATTTGGGATTTTTTACACAATTTAACCCATAATTAAAGCCAAAGATCAATGCAACTATTATTCCCTCTAAATCTATACATACCCACATTATCTAATTTTAAAATTCCACAACACAAACTTATAATATCCAACCCCCACCTCGTGGAAAACCTCGTACACTACTAAAGTTTGAATTCACTCTAAATTTTGTGCAAGTATTCATGGTCAATGATAGTTTTGTCATCCCAAATTCAACCATCGATCATTTTCTACTTGTAAGTACTTTTAACCTATGTTTTATAGTATGATTACCTGTCAAAAAATTTTCGGTTAGGAATATTAAGTTGTATGGTGTGTAGGCTTTGTGATTATCAATTTTTGCGAAATATGTTAGTAGATGGAGTATAGGGGTTGATTTGTATTGTTCTGGTATTGAATCTATGCTCTGGTGCTTTAAGTTGTAAATGATAATAGTTCGGCTGTGTTACATCTTCTAAGGTTGCATGCATTATGATGTCATTGCATGTCGGGAATGACTCATTGTTGTTTTTCCCACCAAGACTCCAAATTATCCAAATATATTGAAAATGGAAAAGTCTGAGTAGCCCATGCTTTGTGAACTTGGGTGTACAAAAGGAATCACAAAAGTCTGATGATCATTGATTGTTGGTTACTGCTATAAAAACTCAAATAACCTGAGTGTATTACTCTAACGTATGGTTTACAAATTTCGTGAAATATTTATTAGAAGTTGGGATTGTAAAATAAAGTAATATATTCGAGCGGGCTAAGTTGAAATCCTAGTTCAGGGTCTACAAGAAATAGAATTGACAATAGGGTCAACCTCACGGGCCCTACTTTTGGTCATAGGAACCTAAATAAGGTTTAACAATTAGGATTTAATACTATGACCCACAGTATGAGTTGTAGGTTCAACCATATGTAGCATACTATTGGCCCATAGTAGTTGATTCCTTAAAAAGCCAATTTCAGTACCTCAGACAATGGACCAATAGGATGGACCATGGAATGCACATCATGGTCCATGGTCTAAAGTCGTGAACTAGTATCTTCAACTGGGTCTGAAACTGTTGAACCTACAGTTCCTAGGGTCCAACCCACAGTCCGTAGGATAGTTCTTCATGTATAGCTGTCAAAAAATTTATTTCTTTTTGTTTCAGTTTTAGTGCTAAGACTTACCTATATAGGAACTATAGCCTAAATAAGAGCACACCTAGGAACAAAACACCAAAGAAACAACCTTTGAAAAAGAAAACACCGAATGCACTACATGATTCACCGTCGTAGTCAGGGTCTAAGGCAGAGGCTAGAGGGTATCTCGAGGTATACTATTTGAGTGATGAGGAATAACATGCACCTCAAGAGATGATGCAAAAAGCACATAAGAAGGATATTGTAGTATCAGCACTGGTTCCATATTCTGAGGAGGGAAATGGTTCTTTAGATACCGTTGGTGTCGATGGTGGATATGGTTATGAGAAGGATTTCAGTTCTGATGGTTATTCTAATGAGAAAGCCTATAAGGTGGCCACACCATCACTTTCCCACAAAAAGGCCCAGAGATATACGGAGCGTAGGCGGAAAGAGGCACTTAGTGAGAGGTGGTGTGTCAGAGGTATGAGGGTTTTATATTTGAGAGGTGCATATGAGGGTTAAGTATTTGAGGGATGATGCACCAAATGAAAGAGGTCATCAGACCTGTATGAGTAGTTTTAGATAATCATTAGGTGTCTAGATTAAACTGCAGCGGTTAATGCTGCATTTGATTGATATTAGTTTGATTGGGTGGGAGACCCTCTCGGTGAGTATATCCCAGCCTTGGTTTGGGATTTTAATACATAATACACTACTACCTCAAAAATATGGATCCCAAACCAAAGAATACATTAAAGAGTTTGCCTTTATGGGATATTATTCAGGTTCAAGGACATGTGGTAGATATCTCAGAGAGCACATCTCAGAGATTTTTATATGGAGATGATTTTGTGCCTCCGACAAACTGTTCAGAGTTTCAGCATAGGTTGACTGACTTGCAACTATAGTTGTGTTGAAAGATAGAAATTAGAGGATAGAGTTGTTATCCTGGGTTTCTAGACATATAACAAAGGCAAAAGAGGGTACACGTAGGTAATGGCTCTGACTGGGACCCTAAGGTCGAGATAAGAAGGCATTACTTACCTTTGCTGCTAAGTTCTGGTGGACTATTTTTTGCCATCGCATGAACCCGACAACTATTGATAATTCCTTGACACTTGGTAGACCTGTGTTGGTAACCAGTATCATTACTACTACAAGATTTATTTTCTCACTTGATTATGAGGAGTTGTAAGGAAGGGCCAGCCGAGAGGGCACTGCATTGTTGTGGTTGTGTATAATTTAGTATTTACATAATGACAGTCCATCCTGATGTATGATGAAATTGATATGATGATTAAGGTATCCCGTGTGTCTGATAGAACCTTGATAAAGGATACGGTTATTCGGATGGCATGTGCTAGAGAGAGACCTCATCGTTGTTAGTTGGCACACCTATCATATTTTCTTTTGATGTTCCTGCTATTGTTGATGTCATTATTGTTCCTCCTACTATAGAGATGGGTACTGAGCCTGATACTGCTATCAGTGATGTTCCTCAAGCCACTACTGTCCCTCCAGCTACAAATGCATAGTCTGGTGCTTCTATTCCTACTACGGTTCCTTCCAGTGCAATTCTTATGGTATTACATAATTTGTTACACCATTTTTTGCACAAGAAGAAAAATTCTACCATAGATATCAATGAGTTGTACACCGGCACTTGGTTATGGGTATTAGGTAAGATTGATGCTTCATAAAGAAGATGATGGAGGTGCATAATATAAATATAAGGGAGTTGCACAAAAGGATGGATGCCTTGGAGAAGAGGGCTATTGATAGATTGGTGGAACTTAAGGTTCTGGATTTGGAGTCCTTACAGGATGAATTAGAATCATTCCATGGGGACATCACAACCCTTCAAGAGAGACCAACATCGATGATTAATATTGATTCGCTGCGTACAGAGTAGGGGCACCTATTTCTAGGTGCTGATTTCATTTTAATGCTGACGATGATACCCCTTAGGCCCACAGATCTAGGGATAAGAGGATCCTTGAGGGGGTTCAGAGAAGAGCTCTAGGACGATGAGGTAGCACAAAGATATTAACCCAGATAGACAACAATAAAATGTGTTTCCATAGTACGTATAGAGGAGAGTTTAGGAAAGAGTCGGAGAGGGTACATGTTGAAGCGACATAAAATGGAGCTTCCTCGAGTGTTGTTCCTACTATTGTTGGGGCTAATGCTTAATCCATTGATTCTTTGGTACCGGTCGATACCACTTCTATTTCGCTGCAAAGTGATCCTACTGTTGACTTGAGGGTAACATTACTGATATGTAGATGTCGAGAGACACCATTGTTTCTTCAGACATAACCCTTGGGGGAGAGACTAGATCATTGGAGACTACAGGGATGGTTTCTAATGTGCCCCAGTTGATACTCCAGATACTGGATCCTAGGGCTCCATGGGTACGTTCTACTTACTTGTTGTATTTTGGGTATGTCAATTAGGGACAACGAAAAACTTTTCTATTGGGGGTAGGGCTACCTATAGTCGAGGTTTGTTGTTGTCGTGTTTCTTTTCCCGAGTGCATTATCATAGTATAACCGGCATGTTTAGGGTTTTTTTTTTCTATTTTGTGTTTAAGTATATAAATTTAGTTGAATTGCATTCAATCTAGTTTTAATATCAAAAGATCACTTGGTTTGATATGTGATGAGTGGCTTAAAAACCACCCATTACGTCCAAATGTATAGTTAAATTACTTGTTTTGTCATCTGTATGTCAAATTATGACGTTAGTTTGGTGAGTATTTTAGGTGAATGCATATATTTTGGAATGACCAAGTGAATAGAAGATGAAATGATGAATTAGAAGAAATAAAATGTCTTTATGGAGGTTGAAAAGGGATCACCATCGTGAACGGTGGATCACCATCTCAGCACCATACCGTCATGCAAGCCAGAGAGCTGATATGAGATTATTGGCGAAGACGGCAGACACCGTTGTCCCTTCTAGTGATGAACTCTAGGCTACTGCCAATGACGGTGGGCAGCCAATGACAAACGGCGGATCGCCGTCCCAAATGATGGTAACTTAAGCTGACCGCCGTAGTGAAAATTTGAGGCTTATAAAAAGCATTTCTTCAAACTTTAGGGCATATATAGACATATACAGCATAACCAAAGGATAGACAAAGTCTTAGGATTTTTCACACCTCAAGAAAGG
>JBDJHY010271905.1:0-10337 GCA_039654485.1 Withania somnifera
TTTTAATAAATTAGGCATATATCCCTACAGTGAACTCCAAATGACACGAGGTTTATCGCGTTGGATTCTATACTCAAAGACAATTATGTGGATTGATTATGGGGCATCAGATTCATTATGAATTGGGATATATGGTCGAATGAAAATTGACCTATGTAGGAAGGAAACTTGAAATGAGCATATGAAGGGTCTTGAACTCAAATTTGGTTCTATGAGTTGTTTATGAACTCTAATAACTTCCAACGACTTACAATATACTTAGTTAGGGATTCTAATAACTTTGAACTAAGTTGAAGTTCATCAGTTTTGAACTTAAGCACGAGAATAGGACGTTCAAACAATAGATAAATTTTTGAGGTGTTACAGTATCCAATGCGTCTATTGACATTCTTCCATGATTTTTTCAGCTATAAATTTTCTACATCCCTAAATTTCTTGGAGAAAACCTAAGGTTATCGATTCATACTTCATTTTCTATGAAATTTTATATTTAGGATCCTTTTGCAATGGGTAAGCTGATTGTAACATAAATTTATTTATTAGTCAAATATTTAATCATTTAAATCACGTATAAACTTAAAAATTTAAGGATTTTCTGGTTAAGTTTATATTTGATAAATTGATGATTTCATGGTCAATTTTAACTCTATTTTTTGAAATTTCATATTTAGATCCCCAAGTCATGGGTAACATAATTTTGAAGTAAAATTCCATATTCCATTTTTTGAAATTTCATATTTAGATTCCCCAAGGTATGGGTAACATAATTTTGAAGTAAAATTCTACATTTTCTATAGGGGTTGGGTTTTGACTTTTTGAAGTTACTTTTTGGATTCGATTATAAAGTATAGAAATATGGGTGTTGATAGTTTTGTTTTCATATATAGGATTCATATTTGTATAGATTGACAGATTTTGAAGGTACTACAGAAGACCAAGACATCAACTGGAGTGTTTTGTCCTTATTAAAGGCAAGTTGAGGTTTTTTTTTTTTTTGTATGAAGTGTTTAAAATTTTTTTTAGTTTTTTATGATTTGAGGGAGAAATGGGTACTTCGGGGTTTATATTACCAGGCATGTTGGAAATAAAATGAACAAGTTGAAATAAGATGAATACATGATAAAATTGATACACTTGATTTGTATTGTGAATTGCCTCTTGTAATTGGAGATGGTATCTCGATAAAGAATTAGGGTTTAATGTATACTTATTGTTGAAATTTACCTTTAATGAATCGTTTATGTACTTGTAATCAAATTGTGATACCCGAGAGGCTAAATTGAGATACAAAAGATAATTCTCGACAATACTTGCCCTTTAGAGGCTTCACTTTGTAATATTTGAATATGAAACTTAGATTATGTCTTAACGAGACTATTAGACACAGTGTATAGCGTGCATTCAATATTAAAACTTGTTGATATTGATTTTTGGTTTGACATTGTGAGTTGGTCGATATTATTGTAGAGTCATAGGCGAGGCTCCGACCGGGTGCCTACATTTATGGAATGACATAGTTGAGGCTCTGATCGGGTGTCTATATTGTAGAAAAGGCATAGTCGAGGCTTTGACCGGGTGCCTATGCTATTTAAAAGACATGGATGTAGCTCAGAATAGATGTTTATATGGTTGAATGTATAGCTAAGGTTGTGACAGTGTTCTTGAATTAAGTAATTAATATTGGGAATTTGTAATGATTTGGGAAGTACAATCTATTATGATTTATATTTGGGCTTTAAACACTTGTTGATGATTTTAGTTGTTGTTGAACTTGAATTTCGTGATACTTTATTTCTATTATATGAGTTGGAGAGTTGGTGTAGTTATTTATACTTGTTTGTAATTTTGTAAACTATTGCTGGCCTTCGGATATATCTATTGCATGTTGTTTTATTCAGAGGATCGGTTGGGAGTTAGGGGCTTTTGTTTTCTCCTATAGTTAGACCAGCTAAAGACACTACTGAGTACCGTTGTTCTATTCTCAATTCTTTGTTTTCAACACTTTTGTGCTGGTGTTGAGCTCCGGACTTAGTGTTTAGGTCCCTCCTATTAGTCCAGGAGTAGTTCATGAACTCAAAGGTAGCTGGTTGACTTTCCATAAGTTGCTGAAGACTTCTCATTATCTTTATTTTCTAGTGTCTTTACCTTATAAAGACTCATTTTTAGACAGTTGGATCCATTGAAATCATTCTATAACGACTTTTAAGACAACGGAAACATGGTTTTTGGTATTATAAAAATGTAAAATGAAAAAAAATTGCATAATTTTTTGAAAAGACTTCCCCATTAAATATTTTACTCGTGTATTCACTTTCTGCATTTTAATTAGTTTTCCTTGATTGTTATTCATAAGTTAGGCCGACCTACTAGGTTTGGAAGGTAGGTGCCATCACACCTAAATTTTGGGGGTGATAGTGTTTCACCCCTCTCCATGGTGCTATAAGGATGCCTTACACCCCGTGGAATGATGATATAAGGGCTTGTCGCCCCCCTCCCCTTTCCAGGATAGGATGCTTTAGTAAAACGTGTGTAACAACTTACTCTAACCTTGAAATAAAACATAATTTGTTCAATTGGAAACTAAACTTAAAGACCTTTCCATGGATACGTAATAGGTTACATAAATCCCTATATATTATATTATATGATCATTTGAAGTTGATCCATGTATGAAATAATATTAAAACTACAAAGGTAGAAACACTTCAAATTTAACTTAGCGCTAGGAGTTCCTTATGACCTTGAATCACCTCAAACACTAATTACACACTTTATTCATAATTTTATAACCTATGATGAAGTATGAATTTATAGGACCCAAAATTAATCACGTACATTGAATGGTTCAAATTCAAGCTCAAATTTTGGGGTGTTATAGCCTCCTGGGGATCTCTTGAGGTAGCTGCCACTCCTTCGCAACCTACAGAGTTCTTATATCTTATGTTGAAGTTTTTATTTTCTTTGAAAAAAATTTAATATTTACCAAACATTGTATAAATTTTTATCAGTAGCTATGTACAGTGACACTTGGTTTTAGGCACATTATAGGTAACTTTCGCACTTGCATTGGACTATCATTTACATATATTGTTTTCTATTTATGATTCTTTTTTACTTTCTCTTACACCGTGAGTTAGGATGGCCTATGGGTAGGTAGGTTGCATCATGCCTGAATTTTGGGGTGTCATCTCCACACCAATCAATCTAACACCATGGTGTGCAAGCCTATGCACCGGTTTAGCTAAATCCTTCTTATCCTCATCAACATGAAAAAAACTTCCCAAAGACAACCTACTAAGGGAATCAACTACTACATTGGCCTTGCCCAAATAAAACATCACGGTCATGTCATAATTTTTCAACAACTCAAGACACCATCTTTGATGAAGATTCAGATCTTCTACTAAAACAAATGCTTCAAACTCTTATGATCCGTAAAGACATCTACATGCATTCCATAGAAGTAGTGCCTCCATAAATTTAAAGCAAAAACCATAACTGATAACTCCAAATCATGGGAAGGGAAATTCTTCTCATGAGTCTTAAGCTGTCTGGATGCAAAAGCCATAACCTTACTGTGCTGCATCTTAACACGACCAAACCCAAATCTCAAAGCGTCACAATATACCACAAAACCCTTGGAACCCTCAGGAAAAGTAAATATCATAGCAGATGTAAACCTAGACTTCAACTCTTGGAAACTCTTCCCACAAGCATCAGACCACTCAAACTTCAACTACTTTTGAGTAAAATGGGTCAACGAAAAGGATATGGAATAGAATCCGTAGAAAAACCTATGATAATAGAAAGTTAGACCTAGAAAACTATGAATATAAGATGGAGAGGTTGGTTTAGGTCAAATTTGGATAGAATTAATCTTCTGGGAGTCTACAAAAATACCCTTTCTTGAAATGATATGACAAAGGAAGGTGACTGACTGAAGACAAAACTCATACTTAGAAAACTTAGCATGAATCTGATGCTTTTTAAGGGTCTGAATTCCAAGATGGTTTGCATGATCCCCCTAACTTTTGGATTAAACCAGAATATCATTAATGAAGAAACTCACAAATAGATCCAAGTAGGACTTGAAAACCCTATTCACAAGGTCCATAAAAGCTTCAAGTGCATTAGTCAAAATAAAAGACATGATCACAAACTCAAAATCTCCATAATGAGTATGAAAAATTGTCTTGGAAATATCTGCCTCTCTAACCTTAAGTTGGTAATAGGTGGAATGAAGATGAATCTTAGAAAAATAGTTCGCACCTTTCAGCTGATCGAAAAAGTCATCAATCCTCGGAATGGAATAGTTACTCTTGATTGTGAATTTGTTCAGCTGATGGTAATATATGCATATACATAGGGAACCACATTTCTTAGCACAAACAAGATAGGAGCATCCCAAGGAGACACACTCAAACATATAAACCCTTATCTAAAAGATTGTCTAACTGGTCTTTCAACTCTCAAAGGTCGGCTGGTTCAATCCTATATGGTTTTATAGAAATAGGCTGAGTGCCTGGAATAATATTTATACCAAATTCTATCTCTCTATTCGAAGGGACTCCAGGTAAATCCTAAGGAAACACATCAAGAAACTCTCGGACTACTCTTGATCCTGACGAGAACCTAAAGCAGATAAATGATTTTAGCACTGGCCTCTACCGATATAAGTAGTATTACTATGCTGACACTAAAAATGCTACTAGGGTAGTAGATTGTGGTCTGGTACCACCCTAACAAACAGTGGTACAGTTTCTTTATTTATCAACCGGCAGCCCATAAGAATAAAAGTATTTTGAAGGACAATCTCGATGGTTGTGACTGGATGCCCAAAACAAAAACAAATATTCTGCCTATTTTTGTTTTGACCTCAATGTTTCTTTCCACACTTCCCACATGTAGAAGTAATATCTTGATGAACGAATTGAGATGACATGTTCTATTGATTCTTTAGAGGTTTGACTGGGAAGGGGATGGTCCCCTAAAACCTTGTTGTTGTTTAACCCCATTAGACTTAGAATGACTAGCTCCAGTAGTCTTGGCCATTTTTCTCTGGTGACTCTCACTATACTTATATTTATCCTTCGCTATCTACTCAAGAAGCACCATCATCCTACAAATATCCATATCAGTACTCAACATAGATGCCCTCCATCTTGGATTAAAGGAGGAGTAAGACCAGACATTAACTTATCCACCCTGGTACACACATCAGCAACCATCTCGACAATATACCTCGATAACTTAGTGAACTTCATTCTATACTCAATCACACCATGGAGTCCTGCTCAAAGCTCAAGAAATCTCTAACCCCTTCTGACCTCTTCTCTCTCAGAAAGAATCTGCCCATGAATGTTTTCTCAAACACATCATATGATGGCAGAACAACTATAAATATCCTACTCTTCCTCAAGAAATCACATACCTGGAAACATCCTTCAACTGGTAAGTTACCAAAATAATCCTATCAATATCAAGCACCCTCATCATATCAAAAATCCAATGAACCTCTTCAATAAAGTTCTCTGAATCATCCACAGTCCTCGAAAAATGGAACTCCAGAGGACTCAACCTTAGAAACTCCCTCACCCTCACAACTCTAGCATCAAGAGCAACTGGCTAAACCACGGGAACCTAAACTGGCTGCTTAAGACTGTACCATCACTGTCTAAGCCATCATATGCATTATGTTAGCATAACTCTATGGTGGTAATATCTTTGGGTGGCAACTTGGTGGAGGCCCTAAAACTTGTGGAACTTGATTATGTTGGTTCCTATTTCTATCTTGGCAAGCTGATCTTTAAGGAGGCATGATCTGAAATACGTAAAACACGGGTCATAAAGAGGATATATATCATATTCAAACTCTTAATCATGTAATAGACATTAGCAAAGAGAAACATTTCCTACACTCTCAGTTGCCTCACAGTTAAAAGTATGTTACTATTCATACCCATAACTAAAACTCTACCTAACTTTGGCTTTTAGAATTCTCCTAGGACTCTATTAACATAGTACTCTGATACCAAGTTTTCATCACGGATCACACCCCCTATGTAGGACCAGCATCCTTAGCTATATAGTTGCTCTAGCAGCCTTTGAAGAACCACTTAGATCATGCATAACTCTACTCACATCATTCAGTCAAAGAAAATATAATGATATCAGAAGTGTAATGGGCTCCTCACAATAATCAATAGATAGTCTCAATAAGACAATAGATAAACTCAAGTCTCAAAATCATAAATCTCAATCTGAAACCTTTTACTCGCTAAATAATGGACTTCTGGCACTAGAGTTTACTAGCTAGACTCTAATGAATTAAATAATAAACAAATAATTGTCCAAGGTTTAGATAAATAAAACCTCGAATCAAGTAAGAACTCACCAATCTTCTAGTATTCTATGAATGTAGAAAATGTCAACTGTCAACATCCGAACGGTTGGAAAAATCTGCATGGGGTTAACACATAAAGCAATAGAATCAGCACACAAAATATGTAGTAAGTACGTGAGCAGGTATAAAATAGGCTAATCAATATAATAATAAGTACTATGAAATTCATGAATAGTAAATCTCCATTTCAACTCTAACTCAACTAAGAAATTTAGTAGTTTATAACAAAATAGTTAAAAAGCTTATATCTCAAGTAAAGTCAGCTAAAATAGCTTAACCCTTCCATTTTTAACAAAATTTAAAGACTTAGTTAAAAATAATTTTTCACTGTCTCCCTTTAAAAATGGGCACCTTTGACATAAACAAAAATAGCATATATACATGGTTGTTGTTGCCTGCGTGTAGGGCCATCCCCCACTCTCATTCTGGGGCGTTAAGGGTCTTCAGTTTTTGGAACAGACAACCAATACTGGTGACCCCTATCGGGACCTTTTTCCGTTATTCACTACAAAGCTGATCCCAAATTCTAGTTCATTTCACACACTCTTCATTTCTCTTAATCATTCATGACCTCTGAATGGAAGATAAAAGACTTTAGTAAGAAAGTTGTATGTCAATCCCCATTGGTTGATTACTTACTAGGCAAGGAGTACCATTTGACTATCTTACCAACCACTTTCTAGTAAGAAATCACTTACATTGACAAAATTGATGGAAAGCTCCTAAAAAACCTCCTACTTTACAAAGGGAATCATATCGGTGCTATCTTTCTAGGAGGTCATAAAAAAGGGCTTAAAAATATCAAATAGAAAGAGAAAAGATGGAACAAAGTAGTTCACCTAAAAGGAGAAGAAACTTTTACTTCTTTCCAAACTGTCAATTTTACTACTCTATGGGAGTTTCTATTACCAATATACCTCAGACCTAATGTGTGAGGGCTAAATATAACCTAATGTAGAAAGCCCCTTATACTTTGCCAAATGATATGAGCCTACCATTGCTCTAGTAGATCTAACTAGACTACTAGGTACAACTGAGCGGTACCAAAATCAATATTAATATCATCCCTCTGTTAGGATACACAGGTTTGGGTATGGGACCTTTGATTGCATAGGATATGTTCTAATACTCCTCCAATAAAAATATTATTTATTTTCTATTCACTTTCAACTATTCTATGACTGCAGAATTCCCCTTCTAGGAAGACCACTAACAAGCTATCACATCTATCAATTACCACTGATCGGGTAAACTTAGTCATTTATGATTCTTTATTAACATTATGGTGTTTAGCTTATCGAGTTAAGCACACATATTAATACTTTTCTTCAACTAGGCTAATTAACCAAAATTGTTAATTTATACATGTTTCATTGTTTCGTTACTTCCCTTTAATTAGGCTTAATTAGCCAAAAATAGTCAATCTATACATGTTGCAACTGCATACTCAAAATCATGTAAAATGTGAAGTAATTATGACACTACGATGCTCAATCCAAGTTTTAAAAATTAACCTTGAAAAACAATGCTCAACTCATATCTCAAGCTTCTTTTTTTCTGTTACTTCAATTATGAGTACATGCTAACTCATTACTTTAATACTTAGATAATCATAATGAAACTCCATAATTATAACTCAAAAAATCAAGTAAATCATTACTTCAGGGAATCATAGTTAAAAGAAATAAACAAGAACCCTAACATACTTTTACATCATCACCTTATTTATAAAAAGGTTTTTGGGCAAAAAGATAAAAGGATTCCTTGTTGAAAGACTTAGTACCTGATTGGAGTGTTTCTATGGAGGAATTTGATGAAGAAGTTTCTGCAACAAAACATCTTTTCTATGACCCTAACCTTGCCTCTTGAGAGAAATCTTTGAAGAGATTTCTTCTTTGAATTTGCTTTTAGTTTAATGAAGAGAATAAATAGAGTTTGTGTATTTATATTAACCTTTTTAGAGTACAAAATGACATGGGTTTGGGTTAAAAATAGGTGTTACTTTAGAATTTATTCCTTGCAAAACCGGACTGAAAAATTAATCTTCAGAGGTTCATGAGTGGAACTAGTTGTAGGTAGGGACTACGATTCGTGGTTCCATTCGTGGAATCAAAGAATGAATTTTGAACACTCTGTACTGATTTCCCGAGACCATTCACAAGTTGTAGGTTGAACCATGACTCATTCTTTCAATTCTTAGGTACCTAGACATAAATTTATTCCAAGAATTCCACTACAGTGCATACCTTAGTAAAATGCCCATAACTTCTTACTGCGACCTCAAAATGTCACGTAGTTTATTATGCTGGAAACTAGGCTCAAAGAACTTTCTACTGAGAGTTATTAGGACACCCAACTCTTTATATATTAGGACATTCGATCATTTAAAGTTGATCCATGCATAAGATAACATCAAAACTAGGAATATAAGAAGAGCCCTGAACTCAACTTTATGTTATCCTCTTTATGAACTTGAATCACCTAAAATACTCATCCTACACTTTATTTAGGATTCTATCCCTAAGGATCAAGTATTAGGTTATTACACAAGAAATAGGGGATGATAGTCTTACCAGTGAACTTTCTTTAAGATTTATAAGTACTTTCGCAAGTCTCGGAACAGGCCACTAAGAGAAAATATAAACACAAAGATGAAATACAAATCACTAAGTGTAAACATTATTTAAGATAGATATTCTATGGAACTTAGTTTAAATAATGAGAGGTAAGAATTGTGGAACAATGTAGCTAAGGCTTTAGATCATTACCTTCAACACTTTCCTCTTCAAAAGTAAACAAATCAGGATACTTTGCCTTAATATCTTCCTCCAATTTCCATGTAGCTTCCCAATCTTTTGATTTACTTTCACGAAAGAAATTTCTTTGGTCCTTAATTTGCGGATTTGATGATCCACTATTTCAAGGATAATATCTTCATAATTCAAGGAGTCTTTCACACTACTAGTCTCTGCCAGTAAAGTTCACTCTTTCTAAGTAAGAAAACATGAAATACTGAATGAACCAAGCCTAGGTCCGTTAGAGAATCTAACTCATAGGCAAACTTTCCAATTCTCTTCCAAATCTGATATGGACTAATATATTTGGGACAAACTTTCTCTTTCTTCCTAAAATACATGATACCCTTTATAGGAGACACCTTTAAGAACATCCAATCAGTCACCTCAAACTCTAAGTCTTTGTGCCTTCTATCTGTGAAGGATTTTTAATGGCTCTGTCCAACTTGACCCTCTCTATAGATTGATAAACTAAATTTGTCCCTGATAACTTAACTTCACTAGAATCAAACCACCCGATGAAAGATCTACATCATCTCCCATATGAATCTTCATAAGGAGCTATTTGTATGCTAGAGTGAGTGATATTATTATATGCAAACTCAACGAGTGGAAAGTGATCCTACCAACTTCCCTTGAATAAACATCGTATGCTCTTAATATATCCTCTAGAATTTGGATAGTGCGCTCTTCCTGAAACTCTTTTTGAGGGTGGAAAGCGGTACTAAGATTCACTTGTGTACCTAACCTTTTTTGGAAGGACCTCTAAAAATGAGCGGTAAACTGGGGTACTCTGTATGAAATTATGGACACAAGGTCCCTTTCTAACTTGAAATTTCCTGAATGTACAACCTATAATCCTCGGTAAAAAAGGTCATTTTAATAGGAAAGAAATGAGTAGATTTTTTCATTCGATCGACTATAACCCATATGGAGTCATGCTGACAACATAGAAATTATGAATGATCATAATGAAATTAATAATGAAATTAATATTTCTAAGAATTATTATGCTGGATTCTTTAATGATAAAGAATTAATAACTGTGATAAAAATCATGGGATTTTTAGGTCAAGATATATTGACAAAAATATTAGACAATGTCTGTGAAAAAATTCTTGAAGAAGAATTTGCTTCAG
>JBDJHY010271924.1:0-10337 GCA_039654485.1 Withania somnifera
AACTCGCTTAACACAACTCATATGTCTACCACATCATTCAAGAGCTTATGAAATTATGATTGTCATCTCTTCTTAATGCATACCTCCTTTACCAAAACTTTAGCATCCTTTCCCTTGATACAATTAACTTGGTTAAGGTCACGGGTCCTTCACTCCTTTGCGCTTGCCAACCTATAAAATATTTTATCCGCACATGCATCCTCTGATTCTCCATAAAGTCTCTCAAAAGTTGTTCTCTTAGCTGTCGTAAATGCTAGCTTTGACTCCTTTCTCGTCTTCCTATACTCCTTACTATTTAGTCGTTTCTCCTCCTCGGTCTTACTATCTACCAACTTCATGTAAGCCCCCTTCTTTGTCTTTATCTTCCCTTGAACTTCTCCATTCCACCACCAGTCCCCTAGACATCTACCAAAACGACCTCTTGAGACACCTAACACTTATTTAGTCGTGTCCCTAATGCAACTGAGGTTCTTATCCCACATACTTTCAGCATCCCCACCACTCTCTGAAGCCCTCACATCCATCAACTTCTCTTCTATCTCTAGGGCACTGGCTATCGTCAAGCTACCTCATCTGATCCTAGGTCAATCATCCACAATCCACTTCTTTAATCTTGTTGATCTCCAAATCCATCAGTAAGATCTTATCCTGAGTTGAAAGGTACTCACTAGGGATAACCTTACAATCTCTACAAATACTAATCCCCTTCCTAAAAAATCTATCTGAGTCTTGGCCACCGAGCTATGAAATGTAACCAAATGCTCTTTTTTTGGAAAGCTCGAATTCACGATCACTAACCTAAAAGACTCTAGCAAAATCCAAAAGCGAAACTCCTTCTCATTTATTTCCACAAAACTAAAGCCTTCATGCACCTTGACATAATCCCTAGAAGACTACTCAATATAACCATTAAAATATCCTCATATGTAAATCTTTTCAGTGATGGGTACATCTCTCACCATTTCATCCAAACTCTCCTAAAAGCTCGTTTTCTACTCCTCGTCCAAGCCTACTTACTGAGCGTAGGCACTAACAATATTTTAAGTAGACCCTCCGACCTCCAACTTAATCGACGTCATCCTATCGTTAATCCTCTATCCCCTAAGCTCTTCATCTATGAAATCCCTACCCGTTCCTATTACTCACTCCTCGTGAGTATGATAAATTATAACCATCCACATCCATTGCTTTAAACCTACCTATTCGATTTGCTGGAGACACGTTATGTTAATCCTCTTTTTTCTAAGAATCTTTACTAGTTCTATGGACTTATATTGTAAAGTTCCTATATTTCAAGACCTTACTCTTAACCTAGAGGTTTTCTTAACCCACCCACCCCTTTTTCCCCTAGCCCCCGCCCGCAACCCCAAAATCACTCCTACCCCGACATCAAAATCACACCCAACTGATGACATGATCTTATTCTACCATCATCAACCAAAGCCATTAAGGAGATAGAAAGCCCAAACACTAACTAAAATAGCAAGTAGCTAACTAGCACCTATAAGTAGTATACTACACCACCCTAAACGCAACAACCCAATCAAGCATTAGAAAGAACAAAGAAACTTATAACCTCACTAACCAATCAATGTGTTACAATATATTGTTTCATTTGTTTTGTATCTTTCTATTTTGTTTTCTTTATTTTTATTTCAATTTTGTTTCAAATATTTCTTTCAAGATGAGAATTTATCAAAAACAAACTCATTATCCTAAAAACAAAGGGATAAAGAGTACGTACATCTAACTTTTCTCAGACCTTACTTACAAAATTATATTAGATAATATTGTTGACCCTCCTTAAACCTTAGTGACTTATAAAGTTACATTGCATGTGTTATTTTGTGTTTTTTTCAATTTAAAATTCTTGGGACCACTTAATTTTATATAGTACAACTTCTTAGAATCTCTCAAACTAATTAAACTAAACAAACTTAATGTGATGTTTTTTCTAACTTTTTACCCATTATCCCATTACTTTAGTATTGTATTCCATCTTCAATATAATAAAGCTTTAAAACTCAATAACTATTTAACCAAATATCATCAAATAAAATAAAAGGTATAAAGTGATGTCTTCTTGTTGGTGACCAGATAGTGCAATAAAATTGGCCTAACGTAATCAAACTGCTGTCCGCAGTGTATAACTGACACATATGTAGGCAATAATTTGACACTAGACATGTAGACAATTGTTTTGACTATTTCACCGGGCGAGATATAATAATAATATTGATGTTAGACATGTAAAAAGGCACTTTGACTACATCTAATACTGTTAGCTTCAATTAATATCAAAGCTTAGTGAAAAATCACCTAAACACTTCTTATTTCTACTAAATTTAAACTTCAATCTGTCATAGTTTTCACTAGCTTATTTCATTAGACCACATCTTAGGTGCAATAAGAGACTCTAGTTAGTTTTGCAAATAACAACGAACTTTGATAAAGCAATCTTCTCTCTTTTTTTTTTTATCCTGGGCAAAGAAAGGGGACCTTAAGTTTTATAAAATGTTCATCCCTTTTCACACTTCCTAATAGGGGAAAAGTCAAATATTTTTCTTTTTTGATCCACAACTAGGAAAAAAGTCAATCTAATGTAATACTTTACTTTTTACATTTCTTACTTCAACCTGATTAGCAAGTTGTCAGTTAACTTATTTTTATGTGATTACAGTTTAGGCCTTTTCATATTTGGATTTAGGCACATCTTTATTTTATATATAACTAAGGGCGACATTTAATTGAGTTATTAAAACAATAAAAAGTTCTCTAACCAACTTTTCACCATTTACCTCTGCGATATTTAGTTTTCACGTCCAACCAAATCACAAAACGTCTATAAATGTAACATTTCTTAACAAAAGATCAATCTTTAATTTCAAAACCAAATAAACCATACATGGGGCATATTTGAACAATTAAACCCTTTTGCAACCTAAATATAATTAAATTTGAGGTTGCTCAAAGTTTAATAATTAAAAGCAGGTCTCAATGAAAAATAAGAATTTTACATTTCTTACCATTTACCACAACGAAAATCCTTAATTACCCCCCAAAAATGATAGGAAATAGGAGTTCCTATGAAACAACAAAACCCATTTATAAGGAAAATTGAATGTGCATTTACAGCCAAAATAGAAATCCCATACTTACCCACAGATTACTACACATTGACACATTGTATGCGGTACGAAAGGAATTAATTGATAGAAATTTGCAGAAGGGAATTGGCAAAAGAGATGCAAAATATTAGCATCCAAGGTGTGGCCTAATTGTTAATGAAATAAATTAAAAATTATGAGATCTCAAATTTAGATCTCAACAGAAATAAAAAGATTTGTTGATTTCCTCCATCTGTCCTAACTTTGATGGACAACATTACATAATATATATTGTTCATGGAAGGTGAAAAATATTCCTTTAAAGTTAATCAAAATATGTATACACAAGCCCAAACACCACAATTATAAAAAAAGTAAATGAAAAAAAAAGTAAACTAACCAAACACCATGTATCAGAAAAAATAGAAGAATGCAACACATTGATGAATATCTAAAAATTAATATCAGACTGCATACCTACCAGAGTAAGTGATGGAGATGAAACTTTCAACCACTTCAATAATCTGTAACACTCCGAACTTTTGGGTTGGGATTTGAACTTTCTAAATATATGATTAGATCTAAGTTGGATAAGTTTTAAGTTGAACTTAGGTGTTAAAGTCAACTTATAAGTGTGTGAAGAACCTTGGATATGAATTAAGTTCCTAAACAACACCTAGCACAAAGTTGATTTGAGAGTCTTTTTACAATTAAGTTTTCACATAAATTTTTACAAGGTACAACTTTAAACGAGTTAACTCTTATCATGAGGAGTTATGTGACTCATAACTTATCATATTTAAGATTTTTGAGAATTCTTTTCTACCCAACAAACTTTTCATCAAAACAAGGTTGAAGTAAAATGTCATGATCATTTTATCAGAAAGTGTTGTTTGCCAGCGAACGATGGACGAAGTGACAGTCTCTTACCTGAACGATGGTTCGTCATTAGAGTTGTCAAAGCTATCCAATGAGCTTAAAATTTTCTCTTAACTCGACAGCTTGGAATAGTCTATCAGGAGACTGACAATTTGTCACCTAAACCTTCTGATAAAACTTTTCTGCACTTGTGAATAGTTATTTGAAGCGTAGTTTGGTCCTTTCCTAACCCAAGGCACCTCCCCACTTTTTTAAACACCTAAAAAGGGTTATTTCTTAGAAGAAAACATATCTAGAGTCTCTTCTAAATTCCTCTTTCATTATCCCAAAACTCAAGAACTCAAGGAAGGGCTTTAAATTTCCCAAATCTAAAAAGCCCCAGATTCAAGAATTTCTCAAAGAATTTTCTTCTTTTATGTATGTAAATTTTCAGTGAAAGTTTTCTTTCTCTCTAATGCCCAAATTTCAAGAAGAAAATCTCAATTAGGTTATTTTTATAATCTTTAAAGTGTAGGATTTACACCAAAGTTATACAAAGTGTTCAATTCCAAGTTAATATGCAAAATTCATGATTCTTGATCTTAGTATATTATTTATGCATAATTTTCATGATATTAATTCAAGGTTGAGAATAAACCAAAGTTAGAAGAAATTTAATCTTCTGACCCTAAGAAATTTATTAAAATTTAGCACGATCAAATTATATTGACCCAAGAATTTTAATTACAAAAAATTCAAATAATTTTCATGCTTTATTTTCATACAAGAAGTTCCAAGTTTTATAAACAAGGTTTTCTCATGCTTTATGATTCATGGTTTTCAATATATGACTTATGATATGATATGAGGTTTAGACTCAAGCAATAAGTTTCATGATTAATATAGCATTTAGATATTTCATCAATGCGTATGAATAATATTATCATAAAAGTAAGTTTCATGATTAGATATGGCATAGACAATCAACGATTATGAACAGTTTTTTATAAAAACAAATTTCATAAGTAGTATGACATTCAGGTATGACATCAATGATTATGAATAAGTTTTGACATTTAGATGTGTCCACAATATATTATGAGTATAATTCCCAAGTTTTGAGAGGATTATTTACTACCAAAATAGGTATGACTCCAAGACCGCATGCCCCTAAAACTACCTGTCAACCGTAGGATAAAGTTTTTACCCTTAGCCCAAGGGCTTAGTTAGTAGATCGATCTAAGTTTAGCTTTATACCCTAGAAAGTATAGAAAATGTCTTTTCCAATGTGGGCGAGACGTTAGACACCATGTTAACTCACATGGTTTATATTAGTTAAAAAAACTCCCATAGTTCATAAGATTGTATGATTTTCTAACACATTTTCTTTAACATGTGATTTAAACATCTTATAGGTACATCATCCACATTTCAAACGAACTAAATTATATTTGTGACTTACAACTATGAGTTATGCTTTCAGCATATGATTATGCAGTTGAGTCATTGTACTACAGATTTTAGCATATGCTATTTGGATTTGTTACTGCATCCAAATTCAATTTTAAGTATTATTATGGATTATGCATATCTCACATACTTAGCATCTTAAGTACTGATCACATACCTTTTTGTTCTGCATTGTCTTGTAATGTAGATTCTGATGCACACTTGCTGTTTCATGGCTAGTAAGTGTAACTACATCATAAATCAGTTGTTGGTGAGTCCTCATCCTCCAAGACTAGTTGATTATTTCTACTTAATAAATTTTCTTTTATTATTCAGCTCCAGTTGTTTAGAGTTAGCTGGGGGTTGTCCAAGCAACTCATCAGTTCGTAATAGAGGTTTCATAGAAAGTCAGTCAGATGATAATAATTAGTTTGCACATATCTCTGTCTCATATTTAGAAAGCTTATTTATTTTAAGTTATATAAAACTAAGTCTATGTTTCAACTTCTGCATTATTTTTCAGTATGAGTGTTATGGTTCATATTAGGTGAAGTGGTTCTCTTGGCCACTTATGATTCTGAGTGTTGGTTACTTTTAGAGTGTAGACTTGAGTCATGACATAACCACTTGATTACAACAACATATCCGATGTGATTCTTTCAATTTGAGTTTGAGGAAGGTTGTGTATACACATATCTTACTTCCTACAAGATAGAGATATTGTTCTGATAGACCTTTAGCTCAAGTAAAATCACAACACAATAATTCAAAAAAATAAAAAATAAAACGTAAGTGTAGAAACTAAGACAAAAATGTTAAAAAAAATATGACAAAGCTATTAAAGACAAAACACTCACTGCCACCAAATACTATAATAATGAAAGTACAAAAAATAATAAATAGTAAAAAAAATGAAATATTAAGAAACGTTCGGGATAATACTCCACCAAAAAGTACGAATGACTATGCAAAATGTTTAACTACCTATCTAACCCTCTATTTGAATAAGTATCTTCCATACACTTCTATTTAAATTCATGTCCTCGATAAATTGGAGTTGCGGCATTCCTATCAAATCACCTCTCCTCAATAGTTGTTTGACCTACCTCTGCCTCTCTTCTAACCATCCATAGTCAATCTCTCAAATCTTCAAACTAGAATATTCATGCTTCACCTCTTTTTTTTGTACGAGTCATCGGGGCATCACTTCTCACATCCTATCCTCCATTATGACCATACCTACTTTATTGTGAATATCCTCATTTCTAATTTTCTCATTTAACATGCCCTTACATCCAATTAACATCCTTATTTTCACCACTAGGCTATACGCTGATAATTATCCTGATGTTTATCATATATTTTCTCTAAATTAATGAACATTATGTATAGGTCTTCCTTTGACAATACATTTCAATATTCTTAGCTAAAAATAAAGCATAAAGATGCACCGAACCTATTCATTAGTATCTCTAAATTTATGCTTTATCACTCTTTCCTAAAATTTCATTATATGCTTCACAAACTTAATATTACAATAAAATTTGAAATTATATATATTTGAATTACAACAACAATATATGCAATATATTTTTATAGTATAGAATCTGAAAGTAAAATATATACAATGTGTATCACTATTTTAAACATGAGGCATAAAGATAATTTTTGATAAATAAATAAATAATCAGAAACACAAAAAAAAACTATTTTGTGACTTGTTGTGCCAGAAAGAACCTAAAAACAAATAAATTCTAGAAACACATATGTAGAAATATAATTTATTATTAATTAAGAAAAATGTACTAAAAGATAAACAAGAACAATGACAATAGTTATAAAGAAATGGAATTAAAGGTAAGAAAGAGAAGGGACCTAAGTGCTGGTGGATAACATCAACAGAGAAAAAGATGGAATTGGCTTACTTTTTTCTCTCTCTTCCTCTTTGTTGATCTGATCTGTAGGAAACCTACTTACACCAATCATCTATTTCTGAAGAAAATCAGCCAATGTTATCCATCATCATCATTATCATCATCATCATCAACAACAACAATCTTGTCTATCTCATTATTTTTTGGATTCCATCCACTCTATTGCCGTTTTCCCACTTATCTTCTTATCCGCTTAATCAACAGCTTACCACCAGAGGTGCCCCCACAAGTGTGTAAGAGGGGAGAACTTTAGAATTATTGGACTAGTTTTTTTTAATATATTTTACTTTAGTTTGTAGGATATTTTTCGTGTATTTAAAAGGTGAAAAGTGTAGGGTCGGACATAATAACGAGGCATAATAATATGTGGTGTACACCACCTATGAATTTCAACCTTTAATATGTACCTTTACAAATACATAATTACTGTATGGCATAGTAATAGAATAGTAGGGAGAATTATTAAAAAAAAATAAAAAATGTAGCAAGTACAAAAAGATAAAACGTAAGGACATATTGAGTAAAGGTTCTCTAGGCATGCGTACAAGAATAAAGGAAATGTTCAACAAAGGAACTTAGCAGGTAGCTCTGAGGTGGTGAAGCTATTGAAGTGATTTTTGTCAAAGACTATTTCGAAGGGAATGTCTCAAACGTAACATTTCCCTTCGAGAGACCTCAATGAGTAAGATAAAGACAGAATAAACACGTCAGAGTTGTCAGGTGCTTGGACATATCACGCACTCCCTTAACCCCTGCTACTACAGATGTTGCCTGGTACCAACAACAGACATAACACATGTTGCTATACCATATGGCATACAAGGATTCGACACCTTGCTGGTCAGAGGCCATTGTATCTTATAAATAGTAGTTCTTTCCATCTTGTAAAAACATCTATTACAAGCAATGCAATATTCTTTTTAGCTGGCTTATTACGTAATTGTTTTTCTTTTATTGTTATTCATACTTGCATTGTACTCTTGGGAATAGGATCCGAACCATCGAAGGACACTGTTGGAGTCACTTCTCCCCATTTATGAATATGACTATTTTTTTATTTTTCTTTATGTATGTTTTTAGTCATATTTGCATTTACATAAATAATCAAGCGGCTGATAAACGGGCCTAAAATAATTGGATTTAACATACATGCTCTTAACCTCACATAAAATTAGTTGTACTAATTAGAGTAAACAATTTAGCGCCCAACCAGAACAGTTGTGAGTAGGAACACAACATAGCAAGAAACATGGAGAGGGGTATAAGTGTAGATGTGGAAGTGACCATAGCAGACATAAAGAGGAAAGTTGTAATACTAGAAAGGAAAGAAACAAACATCCAAGAGATGATGAGTATGATACTAGTTTGTGAAAGAGCATATGATTATGTCCAGGAGAGGCCCAAACTAACATCCACCCATATGAGGTTTACAATAAAAAGTTGAATAATGGACACACAAAGACACGTTCTTGACTGAATCAAATGTCAAAATCGCGAAAGAACAATATCAAAATCTGCAAAGAGGGACTGAATTTAACAAACATATTTGGATTTTCACACCAGGACTAAAAAAATCACAAGAAAGAGGTGATGAGCCAAGGGTGGTGGCAGAATCGTACCAGGACTAGGCAAGCAAAAATTATCGTCGAAATGGTCGCTCTGTATGAGTGGCTGCCAAAAGTCAAAGTATTTTAGGGCGTGGAGTTAGGACCTGAATAAAGGGAAGTAATTTTGAATTGCAAAAACTTACTTGGATTTCTTCTTTTATCACTCTCCTAATCCCACAGGTTTGGAAGGAACTATGAAAGGCGGACCAGAAAGTGGCGATGTTATCTCGTAAGTTCCCAAAAAGCATCATTAGGGAAAGGTTAATGTTCTTATTTTTCTTTTTAAAACTATAAAAAAAATGAACTCCTCAAGAGTGTACCCAAAGCTATTTATTCAAAATATAAGTGGAATATTCTCTTGGCTCCTCAAATTTGGAATTGACTGTTTTCACCTTGACTCATAGAGGAAATAAAGTCTCTCGTGAATAGACTTAAGCTTTCAAAACTCCGAGTCAAGAGGTGGGATTATTCTCTAACTAGGACTGATGATCCCATAGGTACCAAGAACCCTCTCT
This sequence comes from Withania somnifera, assembly GCA_039654485.1. NCBI lineage: Eukaryota > Viridiplantae > Streptophyta > Magnoliopsida > Solanales > Solanaceae > Withania > Withania somnifera. The sequence continues at coordinate 9,471 of JBDJHY010271924.1, forward strand.
CTAACAAATACTCGATGTCTTACAGTATAGAGACATAACTCTCTGGCAGGGGCTCATGCCACAAAATGCCCAAGACCTTAAACACTACTCTTGTCACTAGGGATTACAGGAAGAGAAAAGAAAGGACCTAAGAATTAGGATTCAGAGTAACCTTATAAAAGTCATACAATCTAATGGACTACTATCACAAAACCACTACAGAATGATCCCGTGTAGGCTATATGGAGAGACCTCAGCGAAGGGTACTCCTGGTAGCAAAGTAGGGTTTCTAGATCTTAAAAAATAGATCATAAGACAATAATTTACTATACGAGAGAGGCACTTCTCTACTGAATGCTATGCCCTAAGTAATCAAGAGATATGCAAACTTAGTGGCCTAATGCATAAGAAATTAAAACTAAGGGATCCCCCTAAAGAAATCAAGTTAACAAGGGACTCAGTGTCCTGAATAAAGGAAAAGCATCCTATAAAGCCATAGACCTATAACTTGGATATAATTAGATATTTAAAGCCACAAAGTGGCCCTAAAGCACCCTTGGACCTAACATTCATCTATTCACATCATACACTCAATGGAATAATGATATAATAAAGGCAGTAATGGGCATCTCACATAAATTAAAAAAATATAAATAATGAATAGAGAGACTAAGTTTTGCATTTTTCCAAACCTCGTGACTCCCTTCACAAGAGACACCTTCAGAAACACCTAATCATCAACATTCTAACTCTCTTTTTCTCATATCTACATAAGAATTTTGTATACTCTAAGATGTCCTAGATCTGTGTCTGATGATCTAAACTTTCTGAGTCATGTCATAAACTAACTATGTCCCTATCTTGACTGCCTTACCAACTTCAAACCAT
>JBDJHY010271935.1:0-10337 GCA_039654485.1 Withania somnifera
CCTATAGTACTGATTCATACATTTTTATTATATTTTTTTATAATGTAGATTCATTTTATCCATCCTGCGTTCAAGGCTAGCTTGGATCTCCACCTTAGGTGCAGTTAGTGGTGAGTCCTCATAGCTACAAGGACAAGGATGTTCTTGGAAGATTAGTTATTTTATTTATTTCTTCATTCATTTAGTTTTAGTTGTTTAAATCTAGTTAAGGATTTGTTCTAGCGGTTATCTAGTTATATTTGCAGTAGAGGCTTTCAGACGAGTTAGTGGTAATCATCCTTGTTGATTTTTCTGGACATAAGTACCGATTTATTCAATAATGTTCACTTGTCATATTGGTTCATTACAGTTATGTTTATCGCTTCTACTTTTGTAATATGTATGACGTTAGCAGGTGCCATATGCTATGGTATAAGACACCGTATATGTTTCATGCTCAAAAACTAGTTTGGACTTGAATTTCTCAAAGAAAAGCTAAGAAAATTTTTATCAAACTAAAGTCCTAGGTGTCCACAAGAAGGAGTATAGTATGTGGTGTAATCGTATGGGCCATGCTAATGCCCCGTGATCTATATGGCATGTCAGGGGGAGAGTTCATATTTTTCTTTCCTATCTCCAAATATATGGGACCCCTTACTGTAGCAGTGTGCCACGGTCTGTATGGACGACCGTATAGTATGATTTCCAAAAAGATTAAATAATTGATTTTTCTATCTTGTACTTAGGTTTGTACATCCATTCTTAAGTGTTTTAAGTTCCTTGGGTATGAGATAACGCCCAAAGTATCCCTTAAAAAAGAGTTGCAATGACCCATTCAGTCATTTCATTTCTTTTCATCTTTTCCTATTTTCTTTTCATCTTTTCCTGTGCTTACATTCATTTGGTAGTTACCCCAAGTCGTTTATGACTTTTTAGGACTTGTAGCTCAATGCCCTGGCAACTCATTTGCTTGTTATCTCAGTTTCCCTGTTTTTGAAGTTTCAATTTTGAAACACTGGAACTCGAGGTGAAATTGTAGTAGACATGCTCGAAATCAATTTTTGATAGTTTTGTTAGCTCTAGAATACCGATTTTGATCTAGGAAGACCTTAAGTTTGTATCCTGGGCTTTTTGTTTGGAGTTTGGGTTGCATTGTGGAAATTCAGCCTAGCCAAAGCTTAGTTTGGAGCTTAGGTGGTCTTTTGATGACTGAAGCATCAGATTGGGATTCCAAAGATTCTATCAGCTCTGAAATGTTAATTTTGGTCTAGTTGAGTTTTGGTAGGTTTCCTGGGCTATCCGGGCTCATTTTGAGTAGGTTAGTGAAAATTCCCTAGTTTGGATCTTTTTGATCCTTTTGAGTTTGGGGTCCTTTTCAATTAAACATCCTCAATTGGTCATTTCTTCGATTTCATTGAATCTGTAGGGTGTTTTCCACCTAAAACGCACTTTCAGTGTTCTAGAATTAGACTCTGAATCCTCATTTTAGACCCCCTAAAGTTTTCCAAGTTTTCCTTGTGTTGCTGCAGGTCACAGGTCGCACCTGCGCCTAGGAGGCCACCCTGGTGAGATAGCACCTGTGCCCAGATGAGTTCGTTCCTGCACCCAGGGATTTGCCAAGGCGAGGTCGCACCTTCGGCCAAAGGGGTGCTCAATGGCCCTGAAGTCTATAAATATGAGATCTACCCTTTAATTTTCAACTTTTTTGCATTTTGTTTTCTTGCTTCCTCTTGAGTGTGTGAGCTAAGTTTTGAGAGCTTCCATCCATGGGGTGTTGCGAGGAGTTTGCGTTGCTAGGTTCTCTTGGTATTTCTCATTATTTCACGCTAGTATACTTGGTTTAATTTTTCAGGCTGTGGGGCCTATTTTTTGACCCGGGTTGCTAATTTCTATTGGGTCTTGTTCTCTATATTTTAATCCCTAGATTCATGATTTGTATAGTTTGGGGTGATATTGACTGCGTTAGAGCTGTGGGTTCACAGTATGCTCACTTCAGGGATTCTCACCGGCATCCAGGTAGCTAGGTTTATTTACATACATTGTAATATGAGTCAGTTTTTATTGTCGAGCTCGTAGACTTGTCGCCCGGGGTTGTTATGCTTATCTGGCCCATGTTAGAGATATTAGTGTTGAGCCTCTTTCCCCTGAGAATGTGTAGGTCTTTAGTTGATGTCTTCCCTACTGACTTGCCTGTCCTTCCACTTGAGTAGGATTTAGATATTGCTATCGAGGTTGAGCTGGCACCAGGCCTATTTCTATTCCTTTATATCGTATGGCACCATCTAAGCTTCATGAGTTGAGTGTTCAGCGGAAGGATTTTCTTGATAAGGGTTTTATCTGTCCTGGCGTATCATTGTGGGGTGCCCCAGTGTTGTTTGTTAAGAAGAAGGATGGGTCCTAATGGATGTATATTGATTATAAGCAATTGAACAAGGTGACTATTAAGAGTAAGTGTCCTCTACCATGCATCAATGATTTGTTCAATCAACTTTTGGGAGCCATAGTGTTCTCTAAGATTGATCTGAGATCTGGCTACCGCCAGTTGAGGGTTCGGGCTGAAGTTGTCCTAAATATAGATTTTCGAATGAGATATTGTCCCTATAAGTTTCTGGTGATGTCATTTGGGCTAACTAATGCCCCCAAAGCTTTCATGGATCTGATGACTCAGGTATTTCGGCTTTATCTGGATTCATTTGTGATTTTTTTTTATCGATGACATATTAGTTTATTCATGGAGTCGACCTGAGCATCAGGGCGACCTGAGAGTTGTGTTGCAGACTTTGAGGACTGAGCGACTGTACGTTAAGTTCTCAAAGTATGAGTTTTTTCTAGATTCTATCTCCTTTCTAGGCCTTGTGGTATGGGGTGCTGGTGTCAATGTTGATCCATCTAGGTTGGATCTTTCATTGCTAGAGCGAGTTATTACCTATATTAGGCCTAGCTCGTCTTTGATTGAACAGATTTGAAAGCGTCAGTATGAGGACCCACGTTTAGTGTAGTTGAGGTAGAGGGTCCTATCGGGTGATTTTGATTGGGCTAGAGTTGACTCTTATGGTGTTTTATGGGTTTATGGTCGCCTTGCTATTCCGAGAGTTTATGATATGATTTAGACTTTGCTGCGTGAGGCCCACTATGCTAAATACTCTATTCACCTGGGGATTGAGAGGATGTACCATGATCTAAGGTAGCACTACTAGTAGCGAGGTATGAGAAGGTCCACTTCCTATCGACTCGTTTGATTTGGGGTGTAGAGAAATTGGCTGAGTTTTATGTCTATGAGGTAGTCAGACTTCATGGGGTACTGGTGTCTATCATATCTAATTGGGGCACTCATTTCACCTCGCAGTTCTGTAGATTGATTTAGAGGTAGTTGAGTACAGAGGCTAATTTGATTACAGTGTTTCACCCATAGATGAATAGGCAGTTCGAGAGGAATATTCAGGTACTTTAGGATATGTTGCGTGCTTTTGTTTTAAATTTTGAAGGTAGTTGGGATAGGAACTTGTCCTTGGCAGAGTTTTCATATAATAATAGCTACCACTCTAGTATTCAGATGGCTCCGTTTGAGGCCTTGTATAGAAGGTGTTGCAGATTGCCTATTGGTTAGTTTTGTGGTGGCGAGGGCAGACTCTGGAGTTTCGATTGGCTCCGAAATACTATAGATCAGGTTAGACTTATTCAGGATAGGCTGAGGGAAGCCTAGAGTATGCAGAAGTCCTATACAGATCATAGGCTTTCACCCCTTGAGTTCTGTGTTAGCGACTTAGTCTTCCTTAGAGTCTCACCCATGAAGGGCGTTATGAGGTTTAGTAGATGGGACCAAGCTTAGCTCTAAGTTCATTAGAGAGGTTGCCTATAGACTTTCCTTGCCAGCTGAGTTAGCTGTAGTTCATCCATTTTTCTATGTATTGATGCTTTGTCGTTGTGTATCAGACCTATCCTATCTCCTTCATCGAAAGGATGTGCAGGTTGATGATATCTTAAGATATATTGAGGAGATTGAGGCTATTATAGATAAAGATGTGAGGCAGCTTAGGTCTAGAGAGATCCCAATAGTAAAGGTTCATTGGGCACATCGATCAATTGAGGAGGATACTGGTACACAAAGCATGATATGGAGGCCTAGTATCCACATCTGTCTGAGCCTTTAGGTACTACTCTATTCTTGACTTTCAAGGAAGAAAATCCTTTTTAGTGGTGATGTTGTAATGACCAGTTTGGTAATTTCCTTGCTTTTTTTCTATTCTTGTGCTTAGAGTTGTTTGGTAGTTTCCCTAAGTCATTTCTGACTTGCTTGTATTAGTAGCTCGATGCCCTGGCAACTCGTTTGCCAGTTATCTCAATTTTCCCATTTTTGAAGTTTTAGTTTATAAATAGTTGAACTCAAGGGTGAAACTGTAATAAACACGCTCGAAATCAAATCACAACAGTTCATTTAGTTCCAAAATGCTGATTTTCGTCTAGGAGACCTTAAGTCTATTTCTTGGGCTTTTCATTTTGAATTTGGGTTTCTTTGTGGAAATTCAGACCAGTCGAAGTTCATTTTGGAGCTAGGTGGACTTTTGATGATTAGAGCATTGTATCGAGATTCTAACGATACCATCAGCTCTGAAATATTGATTTTAGGCTAGTTGAGTCTTTTGTTTGCTTCCCGATGTGTCTGGGCTTGTTTTGAGTTGGTTTGTGGAAAGTCCCTAGTTTGGCTCTTTTTGATCCTTTTAAGTTTGAGTCTTTTTCACTTAAATGGCCTTGGTTGGTCATTCCGTCAATTCTGTTGAGTCCGTAGGGTGTATTCCACACAAAATACAGTTTTGGTTTGCTAGAATTGGACTTCGGGTGCTCAGTTTAGAACCTCCCCTCCCCCCCCCCCCGGAGTTTTCTAAGTTTTCCTTGTGTTGCTGCAGGTCACACGTCAACCTGCACCCAGGGGATCCCCTGGTGAGGTCATACCTGCACCCAGGGGGTTTCCCAGGTAAGGTCACAACTGCGCCAAAGGATCCGCCCCGGCGAGGTCGTATCTGCTACCAAAGGGGCGCCCCAGTGGCCCTGCAATTCTATACATATGAGATCTCCCCTTACATTTTAATCTTTTTTGCATTTTGTTTTCATTCTTCCTCTTCAGTGTGTGAGCTAAGTTTTGAGGATTTCCAGCCATGGGGAGTTGCGGGGAGTTATGTGGGTGATCATGGGAGTTTGCGGTGCTAGATTCTCTGGATATTTCTTGTTATTTCCTCTTTTCTTTAGTTATGCAAAGTGTTTTTATTTCATTAATTTAAACCTTTGTTTACCCTTCTATTCGTTATCTCCTTAAGCTCAAATTTTGACCACGAGTCCCCCAAGATGAGGCCTTTGCGTTAGTATACTTGTTTAATTTTCTAGGCTGTGGGGGCCCATTTTTTGACTCGGGGTGCTAATTTCCATATGGATCTTATTCTTAGTATTTTGATCCCTGGATTGATCATTTGTATAGTTTTGGGTGATATTAAATGTGTTGGAGCTTTGGGATCACAGTGTGCTCACTTTGGGGATTTTCACCAGTAACGAGGTAGGCTAGGTTTATTTACGTGTATTGTAGACTGGTTATTGTTAATGCTTGTGATATGGCAAGTAGTGTGGACTGGAATTTTAGGTTGATTGTTGTATTATTATTGTTATCATGTTGGATTTCGGGGGGCCGTGTAAGGGCTTAGAGGGTGTGAGGTTGTATGCCCGGGTCCTGGCCTACTGTGTGGAGGCCACAAACCCTAGGAGCTATTTTAGTTACTATCGACGAGTGTGGTTAGATAAGTCCTTAGCTGTTGGCCTTTGGCGGATCCTAGACTCCATTTACTTTTCGTCTCCTATGATTTATATTATTGTTGCTATTTGGTGCTGAGACTCCTATATATTACTAGTTGGATGGTTATTGGCATTGTGGGGGCGAGGCCCCGGTTACTGGTATTGATGAGGGGATGAGGCCTTAGGTTTTGGTATTATAAGGGAAAAGCCCTGATTACTGACACTGACAGGGGGTTTGCATCTAAGATTTGGTATTGTAAGGGCGAGGCCCTGATAACCGGCACTGACAAGGGGTGTGCGTTAGAGACTGGTATTGTGGGGACAGGGCCTGAGTTGTTGGAGCTGATAGGGGGTGAGTGATGTGAATTGTTCGACAAAACACACGAATTCTGATGATAAAATATGAAAGGTAAAGATATGCAGAAAGTATTAACTAAACAGAGTAATAAAGTCAATATTCCCAAGAGAAATAATTAGATGGGAAGGGAAGACTAGAAAGATACTCGGATCCTTGAATATCGAAGAGGGAAGTAAATTGTAATTCACGAAATGGAAACTCAGTCGAATCCAAAAATGAGCATCTAATATGAACGACAAGTAAAGCAGTACTAAACCAACAATGGAATAGAACCCACTGCTTAGCCTAGATTGTAACCCTACAAACTATCCTTAAAGCCCTAATAGCTTTAGCAAAGTCTTCTGACTTTAATTTCAATTCTCAAAATGACTCTCCCTTCTGAAAATAAACTAAGGCCAAATATTTATACTAAAATAAGTTTGCTTAATTACACTTTGGCCCACAGGTAACCTAATACTACAAAGCAATCCTTCAAGTCTTGAAGTCATCACATTGACCCCTCAAGTTTGGGTCTCATCAACTCAAGTCCTTAAAGTCTTCCATCTTTCCCAAGCTATCTTTCAAACTTGAGATTGCTCTTGTTGGTCCAAACATTTACCCGTTGGACCTTCTTCTAGTCCTTCAGTATTGTCCAAGCCCTGGATTCTCTCGACTACGCCTTGCAATATCGGTCTAGCATGATTGGTCCCATCCGTGCTATTTTCGAGGGGGTATCAGGTCAATGAGTTCAAGGTCCAAGGCATTGAAAACCCCTGCAACACTGTATCTAATTTTGCCTAGATTTCAGGCTGGGGAAAAACGGAACTGGTCTACTTTAAAATAAAAAAATTTATCTTTCCAATCAACAATTTTGGAAGGGGTTAGAATGCTAAAACCACAGATGGGTTAAAAAAGTACCACCCTTTTGAAGGCCCAGAACTTTTTATAGTGAAAAAATGTTTGAACAAATCCACAGAAGACTCTGTCCCAACTTTGGAGCAGGAAAGCGTAAAACCTACGATGGTGCGCATAGCGTTAGGCACCAATTGAGCAAGGGTCAAGATAAAAGTGGCTAATACTCCAATTAATAAAGAAAAAAGCAAAAAATGTAACCCAGATACTATGTACTCCAAATACACGGAACAGTACCCCAAGGGGGGCAAGCAAGCCCTATCTCAGGGACGAGGTATGGTAATTTCAAAAATAGAAAGTCCATTGAAAGACTACTTGAAACCTTTGAGACCAATAAATTATGGCCCTAAAAATATGGAGGGAGAGAGTCAGAGATTGGAGGTCAGGGTATCACTACCTACGTAATAGACATGCGCCTCATATGTACTACAAGAAGGAGAAGAAGAAGGAGAAGACATACTTACTAATGTTCAAGAAGTAAAAAGGTTAGAAATAATGAAGAGGGATTCTGAAAATGATAAAAGCAAGAAGATGAATAAAGTAAGAAAAGATGTAAAGAAGGAGAGGAAACGTATATGAAAGGATGACTTAGAATCTCAAGGGTCAGTAAAAAAGAAATAATTATTGAAGGGAAAATAAAACGATGGTACAATAAATACCGCGTATTCCCCAGGTAAAAAAGTACTTGAAACAACGTGTCCATTAAAAGGATTATGAAGCGTATGCATCCATCAGAGGATTGTGACACGTGGAGAGCAAAAGCGGGGGAAAATAAAGTGATAGAAATAAAGAGGCGAAAAACTAGATGACGTGTAAAACTTCCCGCCCATCCCATTTCCTCAAAAGATACCCGAGGTAACATGCCCATTTCAGCTCAGCTAGGGTTTGTAAAAACAAAGACAAAAACAAAAGTACTTCGCTTAAAAGCAAGGGTTATAACGACCTCAGACGATACCACTTGTCCAAGCATATCAGCCACAAGATGGTTGATATAACAATTAGTGTGTATGCAGTTCACCTCGGCATAAGCTATCTCAGTACGCCCATGATTTTAATAAACGACCTCAGCAAGACAGCTGAGGTGAATCATTAAGCACAATCAGAGCATTTTGGCTTTATAAATGACCTCGGGGAAAGACCTCAGAGAAATACAAATGATTCCTGCTCTACGATTTCAGTCGAGTGTCGTAAACATACACTTCGACTTCCGGAGGGGGCACTACTATAGAATAACTATAGTAACAAAGGATTAATAGTAATTAATAATTACTATTAATAACATATTAAACGAAAAATGACGGTAAGATAATTACCATTAATGTGGTAACAGCCGTTGAGAGAATCATTCCCCACTAATGACGGTAAGATAATTACCATTAATGTGGTAACAACCGTTGAAGGAAACATTCCCCACTAATGAGGCAACGAAAGTTACAAAGAAGGTGACAATAACCACTAAGAAGATTATTACTCCCCATTTACAGTGCCCACTAATGTGGTTGTTACAAGAACCAGCTATAAAAATTCAAACAATGAAAAGGCAAAGGTACGTTCGATATATTACTCTAAAATATTACTGGTATTCTCTTCTAAAAGCTCTTTGCTAACTTAAGCATCGGAGAACTACCTCGGAGACCAACCTGGGCTTTGTTTTGCAGGTGCTTACCCAAGAATCATTGGTGTTGCTCGGAATTGTATGGTAGATTTCATATTAGTATTATTGGTGATCTCTTGGAATTCATCAATTGGTGACGTCTGTGGGGATCGATAACTATAGATTCTTGTTTTACAATATCAAAGTTTTAAAAAAAAGCAAAGAAATGGTTAACACAAGAAGAAAAAACACATGAGGGGCAGGTCGTGGTGGCAGGACTATTGGCACGTGGCGGTTCTAGCCGAGGTGGTAGAAGCCGAAGTAGGGCACAAGCAAACCAAATGCCCACCCACCATAATGACCGGTGAGATGACCAGGACCGAACAATAACAAGTGTTCAGCTTACCGCGGCAAAAAAGTTCACCTAAGAGCACCAAACTTTATTTCAGCAATAGTGCAATAACTATCCTGAGATGAGATCCCATGAGGATACTCAGCTTAATCAAGAATGAGATCAGGAACAGGAGGAGAAACTACCTTAAAGTTCAACAGAATCAAATAACTCTCGTTCTAGTGATGAGAATCCTCGTCACAAAAAATAGAAGCAGATGAAGTCGGGGGAACGACGCCAAAATCGTAACCCTCATAAAGATCAGATCCCATTTTGAGATAACAGTGAAGGAGTTGGCCCCAGCAAAACTCCTTAGAAGAATTTTATCAAAACTGAACTGAATAGAATTCTGGGAATTGACGAGGCGCGGGACGTAATTACCCCTTTCTCAAGAAAAATAATGAGCACTCCCTTACCTAAGGGTTTCAAATCACCTGGGATAAAGCTTTATGATGGGAGCATTGACCCAAGTGATTTTTATCCTAGTTCAAGTTCCAAATGGTAAATCGTCAGTGCAATATGGAACATATGTGCAGGGTGTTCCCAGAATACCTAGTGGAGAAAGCCAGGATCTGGTTTGACGACCTGCCAAGGAACAACATTACCTCATTCCGCCAGATGGCTGAGCTCTTTTAGCTCACTTCTACCAAAAGAAGAAGGTGGTGAAAAACTAGGCCGACCTTCTAGACGTCAAGCAAAGAGGAGACGAGGCCATAAGCGCATACCTGAAGTGCTTCACAGAAGAAAGCCTGCACATATAGCACAAGACTGACCAACTTCTCATCTCAGCTTTCTTGAGTGGACTTTAACACGATTACCTCTACACCGAGCTGAGGAGAAATCCACTGCAGACAGAGTAGGAGCTGTTCAAGGTGGTGAGAAACTACCACAGCAGATAAGGCCAACAAGAAGAAGGGGGATGAGAACAGGTTAGACAGAAAATACGGGGATGATAGAATCCCTAGGAAGAATGTCTTTGACAGGCTGAACAAGGGGTGAAGTGGGCCAAGGTTCCCTGAAGGGACCTCGACCTTGCTGACGAAGTCGAGGTTCGAGATCCTGGCACTCCACCATGACGTACTAAGGCCACCTCAGGCACTGCAGGCCCCACCACATAAACAATCTCGAAGCCTGTGGTGCCACTTCCACAATGATCACGGTCACGAGACCGAGACATGTAAGGATTTCATCAAAGATATCGATGAGTGCATCAAACGAGGTATGCTGATACAATATGCAGCCGCCGCCACAAGTTCATCCCAAGGTCATGGATGAGGTGGCCAAGGAAACTACCATCCCCAGAGAGGGCGAGGATTTAACTCATGCGGTTGAGGTCGTGCCTACCA
>JBDJHY010271954.1:0-10336 GCA_039654485.1 Withania somnifera
CAATGAGATATAAAATTTAAAGGAGTAAAGGAGTGTATATGTAAACCTAAGAATAGAAAAAGGAAGGGATGAAAGAAGTGATGTCAGTGGTTTACCACAACCGCAAACCAACCCTATTCTTTCTCCAAAATTTGGTTTGGACTTTTGTGTAGGTACATATATGGAGCTTAAGGGCACACAAGATTTGGGGCCAAGGGCTACACTTGAGGTGACTGATGAGATAGCCTTCCAGTACGAACAAAGAAAAAGCAAGAGAATTTAAACAACACCTCACCGAAGGTAAAAACAATTCATCCATGGAGCTTAAAGATATGCAAACTAAACTTAACACTTTAGTACCCCAAAATGACTTAGGCGTTAATAAGAGTTTGTTGTTTAATGAGCTTAAGGATTCTTTTCCTATTGTTGACGATGTGTGTGTTATTGCTGGTGGACTGAATGCACTAGTGAATCCTATTGATGACTTTGTTAAACATTATAAGGCCGATCTGTGTCCCTAAAGTATTAAAGATCATGCTTTCAGTTATACATTACTTATGACGTCTTGTCTACTTGTGATAATGCAATTGATATTGGTGCCTTGACACTAGTTGATCCTATTGATAAAAAGGAGGAATTCTCTTTGGGGAATGATTTGAGTCCACTTAGTGTCGGTACTTGTGCTTTGACTAAAAATGCATTATCATGTGAAGCTTTGCTTGACCAATTTGTGTGTACCCCTAGTTCACTAATTGAGGATACTAGTTGTGTGCTTTATGAACCTCAAATTAATTATGTGGTTAGTAGGGTTGGTAAATGGAATAGGAGTGACTCTTTGATCAATGCTTGCATGGAAGACCCTATCACTTCCTTAGTTCATAGAGAAAATAAGCTAGACAGTGCATAAAATTCGAGTGTTTGTGTTCTTGAGTGTGAGGTTACATGTTTTAAGTGTTCATGTGTTATTGACTCCTTCCTCTTTATATGAAATCCATTATTTGAGGATGATGATTACACTCCTTATTTTGAACCTAGTGGTGTGATCCTTGATGTTGATAAAGTTCTTTCATACTATATTTTTTTTTATAATCCACTATGGTGTGATGACATATATTCCTAATAGGATAATATCTCCTCCGGAGATGATATTACACTTTTAGGGATAGAGTTAGTTTAAAGAGAAGGTATTTTTAAAGAGAAGGTGTTTTATATTCTTTGCTTATACATTCCTTGAGCATTCCAACTCTGATGGTTTGGTCGATAATATTTCTTTTGATAATTATTTGGTTGTTGAGGGTGATTTAGGGAAGTTAGTGTTTGAAAACACCTTTCTCTCCCACCTATTTACATGTTATGGTGCTTATACTTGTGTGAGTTTGTCATGTGTGAGTAGGATACCCAACCAAGTCAATGAGTTTAGACTCTTCTTCCTATTTGACCCCGGGGTTGGATGCCAATTTAGTGTTAAAGAGCTAGGTTTTCAAGCCAGTTTGATTTTTTGTTGGCTTGATTAGTAGAGAATCTATTTTCATGACAAGCTATATTTAAGTTTGGATGTAGGTTTGTTTAGTCTAGATCAAGGGAGTAACACTTTAATAGGCATATATGCTAATTGTGATGTGTTATTCCATGCTCTTTTGTGTTTACTTGGGTTTGAAATGCCAAAACATTTGGGGGATACCTTTGTATTACACACCAGAGATAGTGTGGGAGAAATCCCTTTCTTGAAGATAGCCAATACTCTTGGTAACGTCTTGAATTGGGGCAACCTAGTTGCTGACAATACTTTAGGGTATGTAGGGTATTGTTTTTTGTGTGACTATAAGGGTTTCATGTGCTTAATGAGTTGTATGGTCATGGGTGATTTACATGCCTTGTTATTTGAAATCCATAACCCTATCTTTTTCCCCTTATGTAAGTCTCTTGACCAACTAGACAAATGGGTGCCTTGTTGAAAGGTGTGGTAAGTGTTGTCACCCTATTTACCCCCGGTTATAGTTTGCTTGGTGGTATTTATGTCTTTTCTTTGCCATCTTATTTTGGATTTCAGTATGACCAAGTGTCCTTTTCTTTAAAAGACTTCAAACGATTTTGGTTTTAGTAGATGTTTGGTTGTATATTAAGTTTGTTCAACCTTAGTGTGGTAATTAATTTAAATATTTACTAAGGCTAACTTTCTTTGCCTAGAATATCTTGTTGTTGGCATGTTTTTCCTATGGTTTTCTAGGTATTGATTTAAGGATGAATCCTGTTTAATAAGGGGAGGATTATACATCCTGTATCTGCAAGGATCCTACTTTGAGGCTCAACAACAAGGATGGAACTCAAATACTCATTGAAGGACCTTTCAAGAGCATTTGGATTACATAATTGGATTTTAAAAGCCAAACTTTGCATGAATGAATTGTAGCTCGAGGATCAAGTCATACCAAGAGTTCTTTTGAGAAGCTTCCATGAACCATAAGGTCGTGGAACAGAGAATCCATGAAAGCTCAAAGACTCTACAATGTGTACTTGACAAAGGGTGAAGGATTGCATACTTGGTGCGTTGTCAAGCTTGTTAGTGATGAAGTCATGCATAAATAGTGCATAGCTGAATATACCAGTGACTCCAAGACTCTTTCTTTAATTGAAATTCAATGAGGTTATGTCACGAAGGATGATTCTGAAGAAAGCTCAAGAAATTGCATAGTTTGGTCTAATTGAGGGTCATTCTTGTAATAGTTAGAAAAAATATTAATAGCCTCTTTTCATTTTATTTTGGTAGAATTTATTGAATAGTATACTTGTAAAGCCATTGTGCTCAATCTTTCCTTATAAGGAATTTTGTATATTGAGTGGTTGGTGTGCCCATTTGTTGAATCTTTTGAAAAAACATAGACTGTGAGAGAGATTACACAACCTCCTCAAGGTCTTTGTAAGAACCTGGTGCTTCTAAGGTACCATATATTAGAGTTCTTTAGGTTTAATATACCTATAAGTTGCTAATCGCCCCTTAGTTGTGTTTCATTATAGGTTTTAGATTCTTGTTTGTGACTGTAAATAGGGGTATTTTACTTTAATATAGTAGTTGGTTGCCCTTGATTCCATACTTGTGTCTTGCCTCTTTCTTTTATTTTTACTTACTTCTGCATATTTATGATTGATCTTTTCTTTTTGGGATCACTCATGCATTAGTTTAGCACTCCACGAGTCGTAGGATCGACTCTTGGTATGCTTTGATGATTTCCAGGTCAGTTACTAAAGGGATTTTCTATATTTCTCTTGTCCATACCTTTTAATCCTATTTTATTTCAATTTATGAAGGGTTAATATAAAAATCCAAACCCTAGATTCCTCATTATTTTATAATTCTCAGAGCAAAATAAGATTTTTTTTAGATCAAGTCAGGGTTCTTCAAGACTCTTAAAGAACTCCATCAACTAGACCTTTAATCTTTAGTTCAGGTATGTGTATTATGATCAAGGGTTCCTTTCACTCTTGTGCCCAAATCCCTCATGTATTTTAGTTCATGATATAACATAGAATTCCAGGGTGAATCCCCATTCTCTTGTTATGATGAAATTGTGTGTTTTAGCATGCTCTTGATCATTATTATTTCACAAGTTCATGGTAGTATAGCTTTGGAACTTAAAAGTTTACTAATTGAAGTATAGGTTTCATGAATTACTTTAAAAGGTGTAGAGCATGGTCAAGTTCATGGTTGTAAGTCCCTTACGTGGAATTTGTTTTTATTGTTTATGATTTGGAAATAATGCCATGGGTTGTGTCAGGGTTCATATGTTGGTCAGTTGTAAGTTCGGAAGTATGATTTATAAACATTGTTAAGTTGTCATGAATCACAATTTGATAAAGTTTTTCTTTGTAAAACTTGAGCCTAGTACAGAGTTAACATGAACTGAAAAGAATGTTGTGGTGTGAATTACAGGGTCAGTAAATATATAGTGATAAGTATGACAGAGTCGGTAAATAAGTTCATGGTCACTATGTGGCTAAGACCGGCAAAATGAGTAATGGTCAGAGTATGTTTAGTTTTGGGAGTAATATTAGCATCGAGAGGATTCGAGTGACATAGCCCTGTCTCATAACCTGAACCCACAAATATAAGACGTCATGAATTTCCCAATAAGCACATTGTTATGTTTTCCTTAGTGTATCCACTAGAAGCTCAACCATCCTGGAAAGTCCTACAGAGACCTACAAACATGGTGAATATTGGACTTCATAGCCACATTCATGATGTATGTCAGATGTAGAACCTCCCAGAATCAGCTAAGTGTTGGTCGAAAATTCTAAGTGTTGAAAGAAGGTTTCTAACTGAAGTTTACATATTTCTTGGTTAAATTTTTTTAACCTAGATGATTTAATTGATTTTACTTTCTTACTCTGAGGACCATACATTTTCAACTAATGTTATTGATACTGCTTATTATTTCTTACCTGAGTTAAGCCTTGAAAGTTAAATATGATAGTATTTGTTCATGCATTGCACAACCATGAGTCACTTTACCATATTTAGACTATTGTTCCTAGTCACATATTTAGTACATACTGATCGTATATTCTGTACTACATGTTTTTTTCATGCACATTTCTCCAGCCGTTCAATGCTTGTGGTTGATTAGATCTGTATTCCCAGAGCTAGAAGATTGGTGAGTCCCTATTGGTTTAGGGTCCCAAGAGATGGAGTCTATTTATTAATATTTTATTAAATCTATATCTTTAGTTTTATTCTTATTTGGAGGCTAGAAAGTAATCTTGTTTTAGCAGTCTAGTATTTTGCAGATAGCGACTTTCAGTTAGTGATGTATTAAGTATTTACTTTGAGTTCTCTAATATTCATTTATTAATTATGTTGACTGACGTGAGATGGCCCATTTCTTTATAATGTTTATTAATGTTTCTTCCCCTGAGTATTAGTGTTAGATCTATGCATGAGCCAAGGGTCTATTCAAGGCTACTTAGTGGTTAAGGGTGTCGTTCCGTGCCTAGGGAGTGACTTAAGGGTAGGAAAAAAAATAATATATGAGCTATAAGTTTGAATGTCCTAGGATTTCTGAAATCCAAAGGTAGGTGAGTCTTTGTTATGGGTATGAACTGCAACATATATAACCGTGCGATTACTAAGCATTTAGGAAATGTTTCCCTTTGTTTATGATTCTACTTCGTGTTTTCAAGTTTAACTCCCATATTTTATTTTTTGATTTGTGCTTTACACGTTTCAGGTCATGCTTCCATGAAGACAAACAACTCAATAACTTTGAGGTCACAACCAGTAGAATCATGCTCATCTAGTTCTATAGCCTCAACAACCTGACAATGTTACCATAACAGAATACAAAATTCTATCACTCATTGGCTCAGATATTGTTTACAAAATTCCACAATTTGATGGTTAGAGAGGATTAACAGAATTTTATTAATAAGGTAACTTATAGGGTCATCGCCTACAATAATTGAAGTACTGAAAGGTACCACAGTGGTCAAATCCTCACATCGGTACCCGCAGGTGATGTAGTAGTATTAGCAACATATAGAGGACTCACTGCTAGAGGAAGCCCCAAAAACGTTCTCCCTCTCAATCTCCATCCTCAACTTCTCATCACGATGTGACTTCCTTATGGCCCAAAAAATTTAGTAAGCTAAAATGTACAAACCTGGTTTCTTGTTCTGAAAGCATCAATATAAATCATGTCAGCTTAGTTCAAGTTATTTATTTGTCCTTAAATCCTAATAATGTAATTTGGAGTTTCTAACAACTAACATAAACTATGAATAAGATATGTAGAGTCCAGTGATCTTGTCCCACACCGAAACCACACTGGAAAAAAGTTTTCCATAAACCCCCTACGACTAGGAATAAGCTGTAAAGTCTAAGATAAGGATCCTTATCTAGTTTAAAATTATTGAAACTAAGCTGGAAGCCCAAATTTAGACTAAATACATCCTCAGTGAAGGTTTGAGTTAATCCTCTCATTGCTAGACAATCCTCCCAAAAATACATGTGCTCACATTCTTAAAAGCGTTCTTAAATGGGGCATATTTAGATACCTAAAACTTGATAATCATTGAGACAAAGACCCTTAATTTTTTCGTCTTATATGTGATACTTGACTTTCGTAGATCATATATTGGATGTAAATTATGTTTGTGCACTTTTTATTAATAGTTTCAAATATCTTCTTGGAATAAAATCCAAAAAATCCATTTAAAGTCACGAAGAATACATTGATCATGCTAGGTTTATACAAATCATGTAATTCTTATGGAGATCATGTGAATAGTGTTAAATCAAGTAAATATTGCATAAACTAAAGCATGGAAACAATTCATAAACAAATCATGAATTTGGGTCATCAAACCGTAGAATGAAAAACATGACTTAATGTCATAATAATACTCTTTGGGCATGAGAGTGAACGAATACTCTCATTCAACTCCCATACCTGAAACTTGAAGGATTTCATAAGCAAGAACTGGTTGGTAAGGTTGGTCGAAGATTCTTGAAGAAACCCTTGTTTGAGAAATCTTTGAGAGAAACTTCTATACCAAGTTCTTTCTTTCTGTTTTTTTCTTGTTTATGTTCTGAATATGATTAAGTGTTGGGGTATTGGGGTAGAATAGTAATTTGGGTTTCTAGGTACTTAGACTTCTAGTATACCTCAAAATTTATGGGGACATCACCAAAGGGGTCCTTGAGCATAAACAATAACCTTTTTAAACATTAAGAATTAAAGGGGCATCTCCCAAAGGGTCCTGGGTCTTGGGGAACATATTCTAGGGATTGGGAACTATAGGGGAGCATTGTACCCTAGAATTGGTGCTATAGGGCCTCATCGCACCCAGGAGTGGGTGCTATAGCACCACATTACACCCTCCTCGGTATAATATTATTGAATTATAAAATATTGGTAACTATTTAATCCAACCATAAAATGATGTGCGATTTGAAGTATTGGGAACTAGACTCATAGAACTTTCAGTGATTAGGTTATGGGCCACATATTCATAAATTAGTAGGTATGATCATCTGAAGTTGACCCATGCATGAAACGATATGAAAACTATGATAGTAGAAAAAACTATGATAGTAGAAAAACTTTGGACTTAACTTTTTTCTAGGAGTTCCTTATGACCATAAATTAAGTCAGTCACTGCTTTCACACTTTAGAAATGATTATATCACTAGTAAAAATGATAGATCAAAAGGGGGTTAGCCTAACCAAGTATGTAGATCGATTCAAATTCTATCTTGAACTTTTGGGGTGTTACACCTAAACGGCTATGGTGTCTTTACTTGGCTCTACAGAAGCTATATATATGTGATATTTTGAGTTAGGGTATCCATATTCTTACCCTACCCAGTAGGCCATAAAAAAATAACTACCCAATAAGGAGGATGACTATGTTTGAGCTCTAGAGACAGGGTTGGTTTCATCTCAAATAAATACAATATTAGAAAAACATGTCACCTCCACTGTATTATCAATAGTTAGAAAAAGTGTCATCCGAGAGTCTCTACAAAATAGATGGATCAAGCACGAGAAAGGTATGCTAGTTGTTTGTTAAGTGCTTGTGCTTGAATCTCCTCTACTGTGTATCGGTCTATATTCTAAGCAAACCCAGACATGATACTGTATTCCAATATTTCTTGCTATAGAGTCAAGGTATTTTCATTGCTAGTTGGACTTAAAAGGAAGCGAACATTAGCCCACTAAAACTTGACGGTGAAATTTTTTATGCCTTTCTAATGAATACACTATGGTCACCTAGTTTTCCTCAACATATCTCTTGGAAATAATACCCGATACCCAATGTAATAAATCTACACACTACAGGAGATCCTTAATCTTTCATTTATCCTTTGCAATATGAAGGTGGTAATTGTAATATTTGTGTTCATCGGGGATGGGACACATCAACCACCCGACCCAAACTTGAACATTGAGCAAGGAGGTAAATTTTTTACAAGACCTCCAATGTGGGAAATATTTGTCTAGTTGTTGCTTCATCCAATGGAACTTATTTTTGTCAAATATGAACCTCAACTCAAGCAGAAATTCTAATTCACTCTTGATGACTAGAGGCTACTCAAACATACTTTTCTTTGCATGCCCTTTTTCTATTAGGGCCATGTCATCCTGATATATAGTCCTCATGCTCGGGACCATCCACAACTCACTATGATTGAACTTTTCCTGATGTTCATTGGCTCTTTTTTCCTCTTCTTATGTTATCGTCTTGAGGTTTTTAATGCTCACTCAAGATCACATCACTGGAACTAATGTCCTTTCTTGTTCTAGGCTGGTCATTCCAAAACTTTCTCGATTGGATTTGCTCCAACTACCATTTCCCAGAAAGCCTTCCCCCTTATCAGATTGGGGAAAGGATTTGTTTATTTGGTCCAGCCTTTTTTCTTGTTGCCACATTATACAAGGTGGGTCTTACTTATGGAGGCCCGAGTACTATTTCTTGGAACTATTTGATGTTTAATTTATAGCCTGGTTTCGAAGTCTAGAAAGAAGGGATTATCCTTTCCCTCTCTTGGCTTGTCACCTGTCATCAGGGTATATTTTGGTGTAATAGTACCTTCCTGTGAGAAGTTAAACTTGAAACAAAAAACAAAAAATAAAAGAATAGTATGTGTTTTATAGTAAAAAAAGCCTCTATGAATCATGATATGAAACAACGAATCATGGTATGACCTATTGAAAAACATCTAGCAAATTATCAGTTTCATATTCAATAGTAAGTGTCACCTCACAACTAGTGAAATAGAACTAAAATTCATGGAGCGACTCATGAAAAGCCTCCAGAAAATTTAATAATTTAATAAAGTTTTCACAACTAACAATATGAGTCGTGAATCAGAAGGTACGAGTCATGCTGTCATTTATGAACTTTACCTAAATCTTACCCACTTGAAAGTTACGAACCTGAACAGAACCCACTATTAATACCATGACTCATGAAGTGAAAACCATAAGTCGTGAGGTTAATCATGCTTCTTGTTCCTTATGAGACTTGATATTTCACTTGCCACTAGGTTTATGACCCGTTACACTATTTCTAGGGGTTGTACATCCCAATGCAAAGAAAAAATTCCATGTTGCGATCATAAATTTGAATAGGATCATTAGAATTGCATATAATAAATGTTCCTCACATTTAACATTTAAACATGCTTTGCGTTACTCAGACTTCACCCTCAATCCAAAATAAAATTTATTGGGATGTTGGTGAGCAAAAAAAATTTTTGATTTCATTTATGTGGTGCAAGTGAGATCATAATTTCCACAACCTCAGAGACTACGAATACTATAAAAACATCTCCATAGTTTTAACATATTGATTAGATTCATACATTTAAACAATTCAACAATAATATCAACTAATTAAATAAACAATACACTACCCAATTAAGAATGGATTACACCTTCCACAATCATAAGTCATGATACCTAGGGTTTCAAAAATCATTGATAAATTTAACCATGAAACCTTTGGCTTAGAATTAAAGAATATGCTTGAAGTAAAGTAAAGTTTGGAGAACTTACAAAATTTGGAGCAATTCTTGACTAGGAGGAAGGTGTGTGTGATAAAAGAGCAATAAGTGAAGATGAAATTGTTGCTCAGTGAAAGTTATGGATGAAGGAGAAGATTATGGAATTGTCATGCTTCGAGCCTACTCCCTGGATGTAATTTGCACCAAGAATCACAAGTTACCCAGGAGAGCTGCTTGGCCTGACATGAGACATGAAACATATATTAATGATGTAAGTGTTATCATGGATGACCTCTTATAATATAAAAAAAAAAAGAAACAACTTTATAGAGGAAATAATGAAAAAGGTGAAAAGTTTAATACATCTTTTGACTGACTATATATGAAGCCTCTACTAATATCTGATAAATACCCGGGATAAGACCTAACAAACTTTAAAAGGCTACAACTAAAAATACAGCAGAAGAATAAATAAAAATAATCCTTTGTCCTTGGATTATGAGAACTCACCATTGGTGACTGGAACCTACTGAGTCTACTAGAATGAACTATGAAGGAGCTCCTGAAACTATATTACAGGTGTAGGAAAAGTATGGCTCAGTACGTTTGAATGTTGTAATGACCCATTTGGTCACTTACTTGCCTTTTAATTTCTTCAGTGTGTAGAGCTTTCTGTTAGCGTCCCCAAATCATTTATAACTTGCTAGGACCATTCATTTGGTTCACCCATAGTTCAATAGCCTATTAACTAAGTTTCCATGTTATGAAGGCTTAATCTTGAAATAGTGGAACTTGAGAGTGAATTCATACTAAACACGCTCAGAATCAAATCGTGATAGTTCCTATAGCTTT